>LBNU01013964.1:2429-25622 GCA_014162995.1 Artemisia annua | reverse complement strand
AATAAATCTTCAAACTGCGGAAAAATGCAGCATCAATTTTTCATCATGATGTTGTTGTTGTTGGGGGTGGTGTTGGTGTTAGTGTTGCTGCTACTGCAGTTGTTGTCGTCGTCGTTTATTTCATTGTTACTTGTCGTCGTCGTCTTGTAATTTCGTTTTTTTTTTTTGCAAAACATATTAATTATTGAGTTGACAACTCAGACTTATCACGACAATGATTTGACAACTCAAATCTATCATTAGTTTATGATGTGTATTATTCATAAAATCTGACACAAAATAAACAAGTTATGTAAACTTTTTCACCAAATTCGTCTATAAAAGGTAGTTCAAAAAAGCATTCATCAAACATATGGATACTAATGAAGAATATGCATTTCGTTTCCCATAAAAGCCTTTTTCATTTATAAATACACATTAATGCATACACTACTAAAGAAGTATATGGTTAGCAATCACTTCTAATCAACGTAACAAGTATTTGTTACTAAGTCACTACTAAATAATTAAATGAGATTTATTTTCCCATGTAATAAGTGATTTGAGCCCACTATTAGCCGCCTTTTATTCACTAAATATGACAATAGCCCCATTATTCACGAACGCAGATATTAAGGGGACGACCTTTTAGAGTTCGCATCAAATTTTGAATTTTGTCGGCAAATGATAGAATAAGGCACGTGTTGGTTTGTTGAGGTAGTTATGTACATTCCACGACTAGCGCATCTTAAGTCACGAATTGAATGGGCAACTAGAAAAAAGACAAAAGAGGGAAAAAAAAAAAAAAATACAAAATCCTCCTTTTACAAAGAGTTAATTACATGGATGTCCCTATGGTTTGCCCAAAATTTCATATGTCGTCCCTCAAATTTTAAAGTTTCATGGACAGTTCCTATCTTTGCAAAAAATAACACTCGTTGTCTTTTTTTAACTAGTATTAAGTGAATTCTGTTATTATTTACACGTTAGTTCTTTGGTTAACGACCGTTTCATCATCTATTATTTATAATAACAGTCTTTTATAATTTAAAGTTTTTCGAATTTAGGTAGTTTTTATATGTTTTCATCCGTTTTTTTTTTTTTTTTTTTTTTTTATACGTTTTTATCTGTTTTTCTTACGTTTTTACCCCTTTTATTTGTGTTATCACAGGTTACTCGAAGCTCTGCAAACCATCATACACCCTTAGGGGGTGTTTGGTACGAGTGAATCGCACAGAATGGAATCACAAAAAAGAAAAGGAATGTAAAGAAAGAGAATGTAGCTCATGAAAGGAAACTTACTCCACTGTTTGGTACACGTAGAGAATCAACGCCAAAAAAATGATTCTCTTGTTTGGTTATGTAATGAAATGGAATTGTGATGTACATGATTATGTTCGACATTGACTTCTAAAATTATGAAACCACATCTTCATGAATAAAAAATCATGAACATCGATAATCTTGTATCCGTAGGCTACAACAAGATCATTAAAACCACAAGAATGTCAAATTGGATATATTACAAAAATAGTAAAATTATTTGAAAATGCGACAAGATCAATTAAAAAAAAGAGGCAATCATTAATTCATTGTAATCCTCATCCCTGCCAAATCCATCTATTTGTTTATAGTTTAATAGAAACTAAATGGTTCAGTGGCATCATATATGTTGAATTAATGAACGAGATATATACGACTATTGAACTAAATATGTTGCCTCGTAGGATGTTTGTTGTCTAACAGTGGGACGAACAAAAGCAGGTGAAGACAACAATTGAGCCCGCGAACAATAGGGATAATCAGGAGGAGATTCATAGAAGATGAAGATGTCAAATCATGGATGAAAAAAAATGGTAGTCATCACAGAGAAAATTGGGGTTAGGGTTTGGAACATGTTTTCAATTCCACACAAAATGTGTGTTGCACGTGACTTTATATTTAGTACTCCTTGTTTAGTTTTCACCTTTTTTCATTCCCCACCAAGAATGGCCTCACGTCTATTTTTTTCATTCTCCCCTTTCTCCTCTTTTTTTAAAGAATGAAAACTGATTCTAGAGAAATAAAAACTGATTCTAGATTCTGATTCTCAGTTGCAAACAAACACAGGAATACCCCTTATTCCCTTTCTCAGCTTTCCATTACCTCCTACCAAACATCCCCTTAGTTCCTTCGATCACCATCACAATTCACAAGGTTTGGTAATACTTTTTATTGTACAATCAATTTTAAACTAAATTTGATTTATATTTAAAACTTATTGGTAAAAGAGAATAGAGTATGGATCTAGTGAGAAGAATTAGGGTGTGTTTGTTTCATTAAGATGTTTTAGGTCTGAATCTGACTACCCATCTTACCAGTAAGAGGTGGCTAGAAAGTCTAAATCTGAACGAAATAATGTTGTTTGTTTTTTTTATAATTGTCCGAATGATTTTAAGTGCTCTTTTTTGCAATTTATTTAAGTAACTTACGTTTTCGTCTGTTTTTTACGTTTCCATTCGTTTTTTCACTCTTTCGTCCATTTTTTCATGTTTTCGTCAGATTTTTTACGTTTTCGTTAGATTTTTTATGTTTTCATTCGTTTTTTTACGTTTTCGTCCGTTCTTTATGTTTTCGTCAGTTTTTTTACGTTTTCACACCGTTTTTTATGTTTTCGTCCGTTTTTTCACATTTTGGTCCGTTTTTTCACGTTTTGGTCCGATTTTTCACGTTTTCGTCCGATTTTTCACGTTTTCGTCCGATTTTTTACGTTTTCGTTCGATTTTTTTTTAACGTTTTCGTCTGTTTTTTTACGTTTTCATCCATTTTTTCACGATTTCGTTAGATTTTTTTACGTTTTCGTCAGATTTTTTACGTTTTCGTCCGTTTTTTCACGTTTTCGTCCGATTTTTCACGTTTTCATCCGATTTTTTACGTTTTCGTATGTTTTTTTACGTTTTCGTCCGGTTTTTCACGTTTTCGCCAGATTTTTTACGTTTTCGCCAGTTTTTTTTACGTTTTCATCCATTTTTTTACGTTTTCGTCCGTTTTTTACGTTTTCGTCCATTTTTTCACGTCTTCGTCATATTTTTTACGTTTCGTCAGATTTTTTACGTTTTCGTTAGTTTTTTTACGTTTTCATCCGATTTTTAACGTTTTCGTCCGGTTTTTTATGTTTTTGTCACTTTTTTTACGTTTCCGTCCGCTTTTTACACTTTCGTCCGTTTTTTACGTTTTCGTACGTTTTTTTTTATGTTTTCATATGTTTTTTACTTTTTCATCCGTTTTCGTAAGTTTTTTTATGTTTTCGTCCGATTTTTAACGTTTNGACGAAAACGTGAAAAAATGGACGAAAACGTAAAAAATCGGATGAAAACGTGAAAAATCGGACGAAAACGTAAAAAATCGGACGAAAACGTGAAAAATCGGATGAAAACGTGAAAAAATGGACGAAAACGTGGAAAACCGGACGAAAACGTGAAAAACCGAACGAAAACGTAAAAAAACTGACGAAAACGTAAAAAAACTGACGAAAACGTATTAAATCGGACGAAAACACTATAATTTAGTGGGTCGTTCCGACCCAAACCGTCTGACCCATGACCCGTTAGACCCATTTTTAAAACATGACCCATTTGACCCATGACCCATTTGACCATAACCCATTTGACCCATGACCCAAATATATTATATTAACACGAGTCTTCAATCTCTCTTATCGAGTAAGAGGCAGTAAGACAAGTCTCCCACCTCTTACTGAGTAAGATGTTATATGTCTAACTGGGTCTGACTCAAAAGAAAAAAAACAAACAAGCAAAACGTCTGCGCACTGGTAAGAGTAAGAGGGAGTAAGAGGGCTAGTAAGATATTTTTTAAAAAAACAAACACACCCTTAATGAAATGAGTAGAGTACGCATTTGCGCTCTGTTCTCAAGTCAAATTTTTAAAGAATGGAAGGGGATGGGATGGGAAGGGGAAAGTAGGGAATGACATTGTGAAGAAAATGGTTATTTTTATTTGTGTTCTTGAGTTTTTATTTTAAGTTGCAAGGAAAGGAAAAGAAGCTACCCAAATTACAAACATACCCTCTAAACATAATTTACTCTTCACATGAAATACTATCCAGCTTTTGCTAAAAAAAATTAAAAAAAAAATAACACTATCCAGCCATTCTATGTTCCAGTAATCATTGAACTGCTCGTGGAGCATCATTGAACTGCTCGTTCTTGTGGTTATTTTGAGAAGTGCACGGAACCTTTAGCCAATAATTTTGAGAGAAATATGACCAATAATTTTGAGAGTGAGGGAGTATTAATTAATTATTTGATGCCTTGTTTTCTTTATTGAAAACTGTAGAATTTTTAATTTCTGAAAATGAATTGCAGTTATGAAAACATTTTTATGAACATGATAATCGGGTCGACTGTGCGGTTGTGAAGAATATAAGGGTTTACGTATTTGAAAAAAATTAAGACTTTTTGTATTATAAAAGGCAGAAAGAATGGAGGCCAAAGTTACATTTGACAAAATGGATTAGTTCAGATAAAACGATTCCAACAATGAGCAGTTCCATGAGGTTATCTAATAGGTTTGAGAAAACTAAAATTACATTTAGTTTATATCGTCGATGTCCTGTTTGAAATCAAATTCTATTGGTAGCAATTTCACTTTCTTCGGCTTCTATAAAGCCTCGACGGTCAAATGAATTATGTAGTTTATATGATGCTTATAGAAGATAGGAAATAGGCAGTTATGTGGATTGATGGTTTTCAAGGTTACCAGATCATATCACTAATAGAATTTTAAGTATTTGACGCATTTCCTTTATAGCTATATTTTTTTTGAAACCCCTTGCAGATGAAGAAAACCTGGACTGTGTTGATAAATAAATGGGTCAATATCACTATATTTTTAACATAGTGAATTTAAATTTAAACACCCATGTAATATTTTGCATCAGGTTGTTCATATAGTTATAAATGTCAATATGCTTACATAAGAACAAACAAACATTGTGAAATTTATCATAAGGCAAAAAGAGAGATGGAATAACTAATACTTAAAGACTACAGTTATGTTGCTGATGAACCATATTGATGTAGAAGCATATGATTAACTTTTTACCCTTTTTGACCCATAGATGTTTGCAGAGTATATTTTGGGCTTTGCTACCATTGGACCAACACTTCTTCGTCGTTGCAGAATACAAAAAGGAACAACGAATGGCGTTGAAGCTCATGAAATTGCTATACGGAAGAACGAGAGATCCTACGGCAAGGTAATTTGAAATCACTTATATGGCTAATGACATGGCTGCAAAATGGGCCCGTCGTTTGTATCATGTAACAACTTCGAAATATACATCCAACAACAACATACGAAAATAGTGTTGCAATCAGCACTTCTTGATTTAATTTCATGGTTATATAGACAGAGTTGGAATTGGAAAATTTTGAATTTTGCTACTACAGGCATCTGTTTTTACTATTTCTTATCGAACTATGCATTTCTGTTAATTACACGCTATAAAATGGCAACCATGTTCCACTACATGGTTACAGAATGGATTTTTTTTATCAGAGAAATGGCTAGGTAATAGGTTATTTATACTTGAACGTATAAGAATGTAGTTTGTAATCTCTGAAAAAAAATATGGACATTGCAATACAACGCTTTAACCTGTTTGGGTCTACACCCAACCCACATGTTATACCACCTGTATTTCTAACGTATCAAAATACTTTCATGTTTGCAGAAGTACAAGGCAGCTGGGTGGTCGTGGACGATGCACCATTGACCTTCCAAGCAACATTAGTCAGATCCGAGCAGGCCAATATGTCAAAGTCACAACCGACACTGTAAAATCTGTCACATGTACTACCTGCTTTGACTCAGGTACTTTTTACTTCAATTGTTTCATTCTGAGTTCAGTTTTTGCAAGATAGATAGAGTTGGCTTCAGGTGGCAACATTTTAGAGTATGGCTTTTCTAATTTTCTGTGTAAGCACCCAGCACTTATGAAGTTATGAATATGTTAAAATTCATACAGTACATACCTAACTATATTTATACTGATACTCAGCCCTTTGTATCTATAGGGAACCAAGAAGGCTTGGAGTGCTTACACCACTTACTTCAAAATCAATATATATACAGTTAGACCAAGCTGGCACTTATTACCGGGTTTCGGTTTCCTACAAATAATCTGAAAACTGCTGCTAATTTTTTTATTATTATTATTTTTATTTATTTATTTATTTTGGTCATAATTCTTACTTTTGACTCGTGTTCACTCTTTATTCCTATTATTAATAGAATGCTTGCTTCAAAAACAACATAATTGCTTTCTAAAAAAAAACGTTAACATAATTGTAATAAACACAAAGACGGCCGCCCCGCAGCAACGCGCGAGCAAACCCGCTTGTTTTAATAAAAGACAATCATATTCTTAGAGCATGCGGTAAGTTAACCACAAGCCCCGAGTTATAACATAACACACTTCATTTTAGGGGTGTGCTAACTTACCGAGCCCTGCGTTAAGAGCAAGGCAAGGGCAAGGCATGACCCTGAAGTTAAGAACTTAACGTGCGTTATGAGAGAACTTTGCTAAAAAAAAAGAAAAAAAAAAAAAGAAAAAAAAATCATCCCACCCCCCTCTAACGGGGTTGAAATTGAAAATAATAAATTAGGTGAAGGTGAGTTAAGGTGAGTTATAGGTGAGTTATGCTACCATGGTAGAAAGTGATGAGTTAAGGTTAAAAGGTTAAAGGTGATATGGCGCTGATGTGGCAGTGAGTTATAAGTTAACCGAAGGGCAACTTACCCAATGCTCTTATGGATGTCAATTAATCTTTCTATCCCACATTTTCATCCGAAGTGAAAATGAAGAAAAGTGAAGCGATTTAGTCAACACACTGACTATCTTTACTATCGCCACTATACTAAGAGTCGTAAGAATACATAAAGTGTTTCAAAGTTTTTTTTTTTTTTTTTTTTTTTTCCTCCTTCCTTCTAATATAATATTCGGGTAAAGGGTTGTAAATGTCTTCTAACATAATATTTGTGATGAGTCATCAATGAAGAAAAGCTCTTTTGAAGTCACATATAAGTTTTAGTGTCTGACTCAATTTCGACGGCTTATGAACAGTAGTACCCTCTCACAACCTTATCACAATGTATTTTGGAGTGAATAGTGATGACTCAAGTTTTTCTAGATGGCTTCCGGGAACTCTGGATTGGGAAGACGTACTTATCTAGGGTGCAATATTCCTCGCTATATTAATGCATCTTTTTTTGAGCTGAACACCAAACATCACAAACAATCGAACACTTTCAAAGTGGACTTGAAGTTGTTAATATATGTAGAAGTACATTATGTTCATATTTGTTAGATACAGATTATTAGCGTTAACGCCACTCTTCATAAGCGATGCCCAACAAGTCAAGTGTGAGAGGATAAAACAAAACCATACTATTCACTAGATCGAGCTGTTTATCATTTTTAAACACAAATAGTGAAAAAGGTTGATCATGTACTGTTTAGAAGCCGCCAATACATAAACCAAACCAAAAGTATCTCCACTAAGCTCTCTTCTTTCCATAAAAATTTACTCTTTATATACATAGATAAATAGGGATAGGTTATAAAACCCTCTATTTTTACATGTAATAACCTTTTTTTTTTTTAATTATAGTATTATTTTAATTTTGTTTCTATTATAAAATTGTGAAATGGAAAGTGCCGAATAAAAAAACAAGTTAAAAGTATCAATCTGACTAAAAGTACAAACACTAACGAATAAAGAACTGTGTTATACCATAAACAAAAAGCCCGGGTATAAAATTGTGAAATCAAAAGAACCGACGCTTCTCCTTCCTATAAATATTCAGCCGGACCGCTTACAAAACAATAACAGAAACTTATTTTCTTGTACATCAGAATGGGGAAAAACAAAGTTAAACCTCAAGAAAAGAGATCTCTAACAAGGGTTTCAATTATCCCATCAGATATTAACAACAATCCATCACCGGAACACCCCCCTAAAAAACAAAAACTCACCGACAACACCATCACACCACCATCTCAACCACCGTCAACCACCACTGCAGCCACCACAACCACCGATACAACCACCAAAATCACCTCCTCCGACCTCCGTAAACTCATCCAAGAATTCACCCACTCACAACTCACCGAACTCCTCATAACAGCTTCCTTAAACCACCCTGACGTCCTCGACGATGTCCGCGCACTCGCGGACATCGATATAACACAACGTAACATCGATGTAACACAACGTAGACTATACGTAGTCGGCCTTGACTTAAAAACAACTTCCGCTTCATTGCGGTCCGTTTTCGCCCCTTACGGCAAACTCGAACAAGCAATGGTAATAAAAAATAAGGCAACTCGTAAAAGTAATCGTTACGGTTTAGTTATTTATAAACATGTAGATAGTGCGTTATTAGCATTAAAGGAGCCTAGTAAAGTTATTGATGGTAGAATGAGTTTTAGTATGCTTGCGAATAGTACTAGTGTTTTTGCTAGGATAGTGTATGTTGAGAATGTGACTAGTGGTATGAGTGCGGAGAAGCTGTTGGAGTGTTTTCAGGAGTATGGTGAAGTGGAGGAGGGACCGGTTGGGTTTGATATAACTATGGGCGAGTTTAAGGGTTTTGCGTTTATTATTTATAAGAATGTGGATGGGGCTAAGGCGTGTTTGGTTGATCCGGTTAAGTGTGTTGATGGACGTGAGTTGCCTTGTAAGCTTGCTATTGAGAAAAAAGTGAAACCTGGTGGTAGAATGAGTTTTAGTATGCTTGTGAATAGTACTAGTGTTTTTGCTAGGATAGTTTATGTTGAGAATGTGACTAGTGGTATGAGTGCGGAAAAGCTGTTGGAGTGTTTTCAGGAGTATGGTGAAGTGGAGGAGGGACCGGTTGGGTTTGATAAAACTACGGGTGAGTTTAAGGGTTTTGCATTTATTATTTATAAGAATGTGGATGGGGCTAAGGCGTGTTTGGTTGATCCGGTTAAGTGTGTTGATGGATGTGAGTTGCGTTGTAGGCTTGCTAATGATTTTGGAATCCAAGGTTATGGTGGTGGAGGTCAAGGACCGCCGTTGGGCCATTCACAACATCCTTAACATTTAAGTAGCGGGCCAGGGATGTCTTTATCTGCTCAAGTTCAAGGATCAGGTGGCGGGGTAAGGCCAGAGGGAGTGAATTAGAACCAACAAAGTTCAATGCAGGGTTCTTTTGCTTCACAGTTTGGTAATTGAGGACCTAGTGTCGGTTCTTCTTATGGTGGTAATTCAGGTGGATTAGGATTACAGGAAGGTCCTGGTGGTAGTTTTGGTTATGGCGTTTTAGGAAAAGGACCACCTTTGGGGCATTCACAATATCCTTTGAATTTGAGTTCGGGTGGTGGGTCAGTGATGTCATCATTTGGTAGCAGTGTTGGCGGGATGGGATTGTCTACTAGTGGGGGTCTACAACCAAGTTCCTTGAGAGTTGATGGTGGTTGGTTTAGCAGTGATTCACATCTAGGCGGGCCTGGTGCAAGCTATGGTGGAAAGGGTAGTGGCAGAGAGGCGGGATTAGGCCTTGGTTTTGGACCCTTTGGTGGTCGTGGTTCAAGCTATGGTGGAACGGAGAGTGGTGGTGGCACTGGGTTATCGACCCATGGGAGTCAAGCACCGAGTTCCCTGGGAGGTGACAATGGTGGTCGTTATGGTGGTTCACATTTTGGTAGCCCTGGTTTGAGGTATGGTGGAACGTGTAGAAATGGAGGGGTGGAGTTAGGCACACGTGTTGGTGGCGCCGGTCCAAGCTATGGAGGACTAGGTAGTGGTGTGGCGGGGTTAGGTAGTGGTTTTGGCGGGTCTGATGCGAGCTTTGTTAGAGAGAGTAGTGGCGGAGAGGTAGGGTTAAGTGCTAGTTTGGGTGGCCCTAGTGCTTGCTACGGTGTATCAGGTAGTGGTAGAGGAGTGGGGTTAGGCGGTGGTTTTGGAGTCCTTGGTTCAAGCTATGGTGCTGGTTTTAATGAGCCGGGTGCAAGATATGGTGGAATGGGTAATGGTGGTTGGGTTGGGTTAGGCTCTGGTTTGGGGCCTTTGGGCCACAGGTCACGCTATGGCTTGTCGCCAGGATCTGTGAGAAAGAGTTCTGGAGGTGCTTACTATAGTTTGTCATCTGGTTCTGCCGACCAAACCCAACTGCAGCAGAAAAACTATCAAGGGGCTCATTATAAGTTATAAATGAGGTATTTTCTAGCTCTTACTTTCTCAAGGTACATGTATATTCATTTACATACATTCGTACTACATACATGTGCCTCGATGTGAGGTGTTATTGTCATGATATGTAGGTATGTTATGTGTTTTTTAAGAAAGCTTATTTTGAATTTGTAGGTATGATATGTATTATATAGCATTGTCCTTCCTGAAACAGTGGCTCAAACTGAACATTTGGTCCTTCTTGATAGTGGCTTATATCCTGTTAGCCTGGAATTAAAATAAATCATATTGATTAAATGATTAGTATATATGTTAATGAAACTCCGTAAATCATAAATGTTATTGATCTGAATAGATTTTATGCTTTAACAACTTACATTTTCATCTTGTATTACCAAATCAAGAATGTATGGTTCATGTTCTTTCTCCGCTTGGTGAGAGTGCCACATGGAAATGCACCTAACCTAATCCTTAATGTTATCTATCATAGGGTCCACATCGCTCAGCTATGTGAATTGTTGTCCAGTGTTTGCCATGACATTTTTTGTGTAACACAAGACACAAGTAGACAAATGTGTCAACACAAACACTATCCTCATTATTCCATCATCGTTGGCCCATTATCTGCTTTTTCTTTTTATCAAGTGTATCTTTTACATAACCCCTATTTACAGAATGTACATGGGAGGTCTTGTTTTACCATTATGTTCCAACAGTCTAACGCCGAGTGTGCCCCTAGATCTTGTTTCTTTTACATCTACTTATATCAATTTTTCCTTTCCGTACTTTCTAAGAAAAGAACTCGTGAACATCGAATTTTTTTGCTTCTACTTCCTTGCCCTTCTTTACAATTAAGTAAGAACTGGCGAAGATACTTATAGTGCTCGTTGGATTGTGATATATGAGACCACAGTCTTCTCGGTATAATTTTGTTCTAACATTTTATAGTATATGACGACACAGCCTTCAATCATTAATTATTATAAAAATTGCAGTTTTTCAACAGAATTATTTGTACTGGTTGCATAAATGATACTAAGTATAACAAAATTATACTGAGAAGTCCATTTCATTGTTGAAGAACAATGCATCTTTTTTAACCTCGATTTTTTGTGTTTGTACGATCTTTTTATTGTTCTTGGTACCTTGCAGTTTTCATTTTCTACTTTGGTTTATGTTTCTTAACTGGGTTTATGTGATTGATGTGTGATGATAAGAGTAATTTGTAAGTTGGTCATTTGAATGTTGTTGGTTGTAATAATCTATATGTTCCCTACGTTACATTTTCTTCAGAAACTGATTTGATTTTAATTATAGAGCTGTAGTTGGAAATGATAGTTTTTAGTGAATGTGTGATTGGTTCAGGTGTGTGACAGCTTGTTCGATATGGTTGCTTATTGTGCGGTGGTTTCATGAGTGCAGAAAAACTCTTAGCCTCTTCACTACTATGCTGCCTTAAATAATGTGTTTTTGTAATTATTCGTTGATTAACTCGCTAGTTTCTGCCTAATTTATTACTAACTCGTCAGAAATGTATGTTACTATTTTTCTTTTGTTTTTTTCGTTTTTTTGTTTTTTGTTTTGTTTTGAAAAGTGAAATAAATACTCGCATTTATTTACCGAATTTTGACTATACCTTGATGTATATAGACAGTTAGCTTTGCATAGACACGCTTTTTGTTATCATTTCACGTAAATGTGATTTTTCGTATACAAGTTCATATTCTTCCGGTCGATGGTTGTAAATTGTAATGTTACGTGCGTTTTTATGTTGCTAGTATATCTTATTACTTGTTATGTGATTGCTCTTTTAGTTGTGACTGAAACGAGCTACCAGTGACGTTGGGCTTGGTTGATAATAAGTCTATCAATTTGAATGTGGGGATGAAGTAAACGTATATGTTTTATTGTTTATAATTATTACTCTATTTATGTGTGTTTCATATGTGACTCTGGGCAAGGATGTATTGGGAACGACACCGATTCAATTGCCAATATGTTATACTATTTTGCTGAAGTTGATATCGGTGGCAGAATTCAACGAAATTTGCATGGTTGATTTAAAACGGGCAAACGAGCAAGACTCATGGCTGTGCCATGAGCCCATGCAGATTTTAGCCATTCGGAGCTGTTTAGGGGCCGAAAATGGCTTTTTTCTAACTTTCGAGTTGTGTTTAGAACTTTTTGATTTGTTTCCTTTTCCATATTTGTTAAGGTTTTTATTTCCTTTGTTTTGCTCGACTTAGAAGGTTGGTGTTTTAGGGTTTTTGTCAAACTTTTGGTTATTTGATTACAAGTGATAAAGATTTGCCCAAGAGGCAATTAAGTAAGTTCTTGTTTAATTCATTGTCGTGTGTTTGGCCATCGATCCGACATTAGTACTTCTATTAGTGTGTTTCAGTTTTTGAGTTGGCCACAGATTAAACTTTCTACGACAGGTTCAAATGCCGCAGTGGATATTGGAATTGCCATAACATCTCTAGCAAGCAAAGATAGTATAGGAAACCTTCAGCTGTTAACCTTCCACCAATTTAGAATTTCAAACTTATCAGATTCATCTTCGACTTCCTCATTCAGACACCTATCTAACTCAGACTTCGAGTCTTGCATCCCACTTTCATTCTTTCTTCGTATCCCACTTTCATTCTTTCTTCGTATCATTCCATTCGGGACCTTTTGGATTAGAAAAACAAACGTTAACAAAGTAGAAAAAAGTATAATCTTTAGAAATTATGTGTAAAAAGATTAACCTTTTGTTTTAAAAGGACAGACGGCTCAATAATTAGTTGCAGAACGCTTATGTATCGATGATGAAGCATCAGCTCATTCAAACAATGTATGTCGCTCTGGCGAGGCATGGATCCTAACGTAATCTTCATATAGTTCAACCAAAGAAGCTTTTATCATGGCATACATAGATTTCCCTTCAATTTTCCCATAAACATCCCCCGATAAGACTTCCACATACCTCAAGCTTATTTCTCGGATCAAGCACACAAGCCAATTGTTGCCATATAACACTTTTCCAAGCTCCCATAGTACTTATCAAACTTGCATTTCATCGTCTTCGCCATCAGAACAAGATTTTTGTCATGAACGTCATTAATGCAATTGTTCAAAGCGGCATTAATGGATGTGATATCATCCAAAAAGCTATTTGATGTGACATATAGGGAGCGGTGAGCAGTAGCCACAGTTCACAGCTTCTTAAAGAAGCATTGGAAAAATGAGCTTTCCTAAAAAATAGCAAAGCTCACCGCTCCTTTGCCAAACGACTACTAAAAATCAAAAAGCTCATTGCTCACCGCTTATCGCCCCAAAAAACTCTAAAAAGCTCCGCGCCAAACATAGCCATAGGGTGTGTTTGTTAAAAGTAGCAATGAGCAGTAGCAGTGAGCCGTGAGCAGTGAGCATTCCTAAAAAATAGCAAAGCTCACCGCTCTTTTACCATACGACTACTAAAAACCAAAATGCTCATGCTCACTGCTCACCGCTTCATGCCAAACATGCCCATAGTGTCCCGGATACCTTTATAGTTAGCTCATAAAAATGCTCCAAAAACTTAGCCAATCTCCTCACATTCGCCCAATCAAATGAAACGGGCACACCCGTCTTTTCAGTATCATCTCTGTAATGACGATCTTCACTGTCATATTTCGAAAATGCCCTCTCATAGTTTTGAGCAGTTTCAAGGATTAGATATGTGGAGCTCCAACGAGCAGGAACATCAAGAATCAAACCTTTTGTACAACAACCACAACTACATACCCAATCCCGCCGGGCGGGTAAGGGGGTAGAATTTAGACAGATCCTACCCCTACGCTCAGGATAAACCCAAAAGTAAGGAGACTGCTTCCAGGGAAACCTCCGGCAAGTGTGTGCTGTGAGGGTGAACAACAATAGAAAGTGCAAAAGAGAGCAAATAAAGAACACAAAAACAAAGAAGAGCAAGCAAAAAAACAAAAGTAAAGGCACAAGCAAATTAAGCAGAGTAGAAAGGCATACCAACAAAAAACAAGTATAAAAGGCAAACACTGCTTAAAAGCCTAGGGACAAGAAAAAAACAAGCAATCAAGCTACCGGGCAAACAGAGCAGATATGCAGAACAAAAAAACACGAAAACATAGAAAGGAAACATCGCAACAAACCCAGAAAAATAGATAAAGTGCCAAAGAAGCGGTCACGAGCAAAGCATACAAGCAAAGCATAAACGCAAAAGCAAGGGGCAGGGGCGCAAAGGGAAAACACAGGCAAAGAAAAAGGGCAAAAGGCAAACAAGGCCAAAGCCAAAGAAAGAACGAAGAAACATAGCGGGGGAACGCAAAGGGGCCTAAAGATAAGGCAAAAAAAAAAACAAAACAAAACAAAACAAAAAGGGACAAATCCAAAAAGCTTAAAGCCTAAAAGGAGACAAGCTAAAGGGCCCTAAAGCCAAAAGGAAGACTACCCTCGATCAACCTAGCTCAAACTACCCGCAAATTCTAATCCTATCTCTCCACGCAAATTCTAATCTTTTGAGTAAATTACATAAATGGTCACTGTGGTTTGTCCATTTTTTCACATTTAGTCATTGAACTTTTTTTTTTTCTGACAAGGTCAGTCATTAAGGTTTCAAATCGTTACAGATATAGTCATTAAGGTTTCAATTTCGTTACATAAAGGGTCACTGTGGTTTGAAACTTCAGTGGCCATTTATGTAACAAAATGGACCGAATCTGTAACGATTTGAAACTTCAGTGACCATGTATGTCAAAAAAAAGTTCAGTGACTAAATGTGAAAAAATGGACAAACCATAGTGACCATTTATGTAATTTACTTTAATCTTTTTGTGCTTGGACATTTTTCAATTTGTGCATATTCCTTAAATTTATTCAACCTTTGAGGAGATTGCCTGATATATTTGACAACCGCCCTCACACAATCAACAGACTTCCCATTAGGGCTTAAAATGTCTTGCACAATGAGATTCATTACATGGGCAATATAACGTACATGTAACCATTTACCTTCAAAAGCATATTTCCCCCAATTTGCAAACTTGCTTTTCAAATACACAAACTAGGAGAAGTCTGTCTTAGAAGGTAAACGGTTACATATACGTTGTACCGCCCATGTAATGAATCTCATTCTGCAAGACGGTTTAAGCCATATTGGGAAGTTTGTTGATTGTGTGAGGGCAGTTGTCAAATATGCCAGGCAATCTCCGGAAAGGTTGAATAAATTTAAGGAATATGCAGAAATTGAAATGTCAAAGCACAAAAGGTTTTATTCGATGTTCCCAAAGTTTAAAAGTACGGAAACGAGCCTCGAGGCGTTTTCCCTTCGCCTCAAGAGGCGTAAGCCTCAAGGCGTAATTAAATTAATACATATATAAGTATTGATATATTTTATTTACATATTTATAAACTTTTAATTATATATTTTATGCAAATATTTCAAAATTTACATTGTGTATGTAAAGCCCACTATTAATCAGACCAAAAAAAGTAAAAAAAATACTCCAACTTGGCCCATTTGTATACGATATTAATTGGGCCCAAAGAAAAACAATAAAAGGTAATAAGCCTTTTAGGGTAATATAGATAACAGATACAAATACATCTCTTTCTTATGAGCCGCTCTTCCATCTTCAACATCTTCTTTCACCCTTTTCTCTCCTTCAATATAGTTTCCACCAGAAAACATCATCACCACGAAAATCAAACACCATAAATGGATTTATGGTACAAAATCCGCCTCGGCCCTGAGGCGCCGCCTCATACGCTTCACCCCCGCCTCACCCACCAGAGGCATACGTTCCAAATTAGCCACCTGAGGCGCCGCCTCATATGCGTTTTATGTCCGATTCGCGCCTTGAGGCGCCGCCTTAGACCGTTTTTTAAACCATGGATGTTCCTACTCGTTGGAACTCCAAATTTCTGATGCTTGAACTGCTCAAAACTGTGTGAGGGCGTTTTCAAGATATGACAATGAAGATCGTCATTACAGAGATGATCTTGAGAAGACGAGTGTGCCCGTTTCATCTGATTGGGCGAATGCGAGGAGATTGGCTAAGTTTTTGGAGCATTTTTATGAGCTAACTCTGAAGGCGTATGTCATATTAAATAGCTTTTTGGATGATATTACATCCATTAATGCCGCTTTGAACAATTGCATTAATGGCGTCCATGGCAAAAATCTTGTTCTGATGGCGAAGATGATGAAATGCAAGGTTGATAAGTACTATGGGAGCTTGGAAAAGTGTTACATGGAAACATTGTTGCTTGTGTGCTTGATCCGAGAAATAAGCTTGAGTATGTGGAAGTCTTATCGGGGGATGTTTATGGGAAAGTTAAAGGGAAATCTATGTGTGCCATGATAAAAGCTTCCTTGGTTGAACTATATGAAGATTATATCAGGATCCATGCCTCGCTAGAGCCATATACATTGTTTGAATGAGCTAATGCTTCATCATCGATACACAAGCGTTCTGCAACTAATTATCGAGTCGCCTGTCCTTTTCAAATAAAAGGTTAATATTTTTTACACATAATTTCTAAAGATTATTTTTTTTTTCTACTTTGTTAACGTTTGTTTTTCTTATCCAAAAGGTCCCGAATGGAAATGATATGAAGAAAGACTGAAAGTGGGATGCAAGACTCGAAGTCTGAGTTAGATAGGTGTCTGAATGAGGAAGTCGAAGATGAATCTGATAAGTTTGAAATTCTAAATTGGTGGAAGTTAACAGCCCAAGGTTTCCTATACTATCTTTGCTTGCTAGAGATGTTATGGCAATTCCAATATTCACTGTGGCATCTAAATCCGTGTTTAGCACAAGTGGAAGGGTGCTAGATGCATTCACGAGTTCTACTCCTCCTGTCTTTGATAGTTTAATCTGCACCTAAGATTGGTTTCGTGAAAATTCCATGCTGATAGACGCAGAAAATGGGATGATATACAACAAATTAAAGAAGGTAACTCTAATTACGTAATTGACTCATATTCTGAACTCTTGTCTTAAATAACATGAACTATTGTATTCTTTTTTTCATGTAAATGTAGATCTCGTGAAAGAGGGCAGCGGTGTAGTTTGAGATGGAGCAATGAGAGATAAAGCAATAAGACTCATTCAAGTTGGAACAATAAGACCATTAATGGTTCTTTTATTTTCAGTTTGTTACGTTTTCTTTAGGGGTGGAAACGAGCCGAGCCGCTCGTGAAAAGCTCGGGATCGGATCGGTAAAAAGCTTGAACGAGCCGAGCCTAAACGAGCTCGAGCCCGAGCTCGAGCTTAAGTTTGGGCTCATTTAATAATCGAGCTCGAGCCCGAGCTCTATACAAAAAGCTCGAGTAGGCTCGCGAGCCTAAACAAGCCTTAGAAATACCTACGTATATATATTGTCTATACGTATAAACGAGCTTAAAAGTAGTAAACGAGCTCGANNAAAAGCTCGGGATCGGATCGGTAAAAAGCTTGAACGAGCCGAGCCTAAACGAGCTCGAGCCCGAGCTCGAGCTTAAGTTTGGGCTCATTTAATAATCGAGCTCGAGCCCGAGCTCTATACAAAAAGCTCGAGTAGGCTCGCGAGCCTAAACAAGCCTTAGAAATACCTACGTATATATATTGTCTATACGTATAAACGAGCTTAAAAGTAGTAAACGAGCTCGAGCCTTATGTTATTAACGAGCCGAGCTCTATTTGATCTTTGTTTTCTTTAACACATCATATAAATTAGTCGAGCTCGAGCCGAGCTCGAGCTTGTGAAAATTTTCACGAGCCGAGCTCGAGCTCAAAATATAAGGCTCGAAACAAGCTCGAGCCCGAGCTCGAGCTTTATATATATAAACGAGCCGAGCTCGAGCTCTGGCGAGCTCGGGCTCGGCTCGGCTCGTTTCCACCCCTAGTTTTCTTGGTATTTCAAGTATGAACTATTTCGTGGTTTAGCTTGTTCTTCTGTTTCGAACTAAGTTTGATGTTTTGTTTTGATTTTATTTTGGTTCTTGGTCTTACCAACTTGTTATGATGTATGGATGACTTTATGTTGATTATCTATGTGCGTTGCAGGCTTGCAGCGGTGGGTACCTTGTGATTAAAGTTTAGACGCCAACAAAATAACAATGACGAACTCATTAACCGGAGGAAAAAATGATCCTATTTAGCACTTTATTTTAGTTTCTCATGTTTAGCACTTTATTTTCGTTCATATTTAGCACTTTATTTTAGTTTCTCATGTTTAATATTGTACGTGTTGTCAAATATGCAGGCCTTACACAGAAACATGACGCGGTACTCCAGTACACCCAAGAGAACATGCGCAAATAACATCGATTTTGTCGATAATGATCGATTGTTTGAGTCCAATACAGGGCTTTATATAGAATAGATTCAACCACCAAATGCACTATTTATTTGTTGATATACAAGCATGTGAATTATATACGTACTTTTCTTGGCGCTACATTATTATTGCACATGATTCATCATTTCGCACAATGTTGTAATGTGTACAAGGACTCATCTTCACCTAGGTTACTGTCATCAAGTATGTACCACAGCGCCCCCGCAGCAACGTGCAGGTTACCCCACTCGTTTTATATATCGTGTGCTTTAATTTTAAGACTTTTGTAACATTTAACGGAGAGAGTGTATATGTGTGTAGTATTTGTTTGTACCAAAAGCTTAATATAATGTATATCTTAATTTTAAGATTAAGATTTTTGTGTGCATTGTGCTCTTTCCATTATATGTAGTATAGATTTGTTGCAGCTTCATAGTTCGAATCTTTCTCTTGCTTTGTACAGTAGTAATTTAAGTGATATTCACTTTTTTATACATTTTATTCTTATTTAGTTTAATGAGAACCGACCCAAATAAACCGATAACTTATTTGCTTGGATTGGTTTGGTTTTGAAACTTTTGGTTTGAGTATTGGGTGTTCAAAATTATTTTTGATAGCCGAATAACCCAAACCGCTTAAAAATTATAAAATTATAAACCGGCCAAACGAACGCCCCAAGTTTTTGTAATATTATTTGGCAAACTCATTATCTGTATGTGAGGTGAGACTCAAGACATCAATAATTGGTGAATCACTGATTCATGTTATGAAATAGACTACATATGGGATAAATTGATGAAATGTTATTTCTTTTCGGTTGGTAATTATGCGTTCTATCTTTGGGCCTGTTAAGTGCTTGAGTTATTGTTTGATATATATTGCATACGCTGGAATAGAGCTAAGCTCTTCAATATGAGAAGTTGACATGACTCGATAAATAGAGGCGATAATTATTATTTATCTGATTTTCCATATTCAAATATCTCAATTATTTTATACGTTTAGAGATGTTACCTTATTAAAAACCTTGCCGGAAAATTAAGTGGGAAAAAAACCATGGCCAAAAGAAAAGGAGAGCAACGCGTATCTTTTCTTCCCCTCAGGTCACTTGAATTCCGTAGTTGGTGTAATCAAATACCATAAACCATTGATAGAATAAATATGTCGGATTCTCACATTAACAAATGTTCTTCACATGTCGTTTACATATCTAGAAGGATAAACATATTTTATAAGAAGTTATACATTGCCAACGTATTTCATAGATAATGATATGTTACATCATGTTTGACCACTAATGAGAATTATCAATGTTCCACATGCATTCAGGTATGACACCTCTAAATTTGATATTGTAATCATCATCTTTATAAGTCAAAAAGCCTTTTCAACATTATATGACCTCATAAACATGAGTGTCATTTATCCATATAAAGATAGTTAGCATGTTTCTTAGCTTTCATAAACATGAGTGTCATTTATTAAGTGTATTATATTGTCAAACTTATCACAGCTGCATCACATCACATTAGCAGATGTATCCTCATAATCATTTTTTATCGTTGCATAATGCTAACGATATGGCAGTTGTTTAAAAGAAATATTTTAAAAAGCTTGCATTCAAAATGCATAACGAGTTTCATTATTGATATTTGACTTTATAGTAGGGATCAAATAGATATGATGAACATCAAGATATGATAAACTTTTACTGATGAACATTTAGACCCATGATTTGTGAACAGTCACACCATGATTGATGAACATTCGGACTATGATTCATGAACATTTATCGATGAACATTCGGACTATGACTGATGAATATTTATCGATGAACATTCAAATCATGATTGATGAACAGTCAAACCATGATTGATGAAGATTTATTAATAAACTTATGAAGCGTATTGATGAATATTTCGTCTTAATGAACTTGGATGGATAAAGATAATAAAAAGAATTGTTGAACATTTAGTATATTACATAGATTAATAAATATGAAAACCACAGACATTTTGTAACGATGAGCATAGATTAATGAACATTACTTGATTAACCTAACAAGTTGGTTGAGCTACCAAAGTTGGTTGAGCTACCAAATATAATAACACACAAAAGCCAAAATCACAACACTTTCATTCTAAAAAAAAAAACACACCTTGAAGCTCAGTTTCTTCACAACTAAACACTCCAAATCCTACTTAGACATCTGGTAATTCTCATATGAACTTGAAACTTAGTTTTCTTTGATGAACATTATGTGACTAATACTTATTTTGATGAACATCCCGTGAACACTTATGTAACGAACAATCTATGATAAACAATTACACATTGTTCATTATTGTTAAAAAAAACATGCTTTTTATCAATTATCAAAATATTTATATTCAAATAAACATCTTCAAACTACAAAATCATAAAATTACTTCATTGAGTCATTTTATCAAACACTTAGGAGCAAGGTTTTTAAGATCGAGATCCTATCTAGGATTGTTTTCGTCTTTACAAGAGCGTGATCGTGAGATCGGATCAGGATCTTAAGATCCTACTATAGTGTCATTTTCTAAATAGGTATTATAAAATTATGCAAATCTACATATTATTATATATCATAATAAAATGTATGTCAAAATTATGATTATAAAGTGTTTAATATAATTAGACTCTTTATTTTCATATTCTACAAAACTTAATACATGAATTTGTAGGTTTTTAGCTTGTGGTTCGAGAAAAGTAAGATCAGATCGATCGAGATCTTAAGATCATATGGTCAAGATTGAGATCCTATTAAGATCCTATCTCGCAAAGATCCTAATAGGATCAGAATCATTTTTGCTTTGTAGTATCGTAAGATCCTAGGATAAGGATTTTAACAACCATGCTTACGAATATTTCATAAACAATACATGAGTTTCAAAAAATTTAAAAGATAAAAAAAAGACTAAAATACATCGTTGGTCCCTGAACTTTCCACAAAACATCGCCATGGACTTTAGCTTTCCAAAATCGTCGTGTGGCGTCCAAAACATGGGATTATGAGGCCGATTGCGTTCCTCGGCCCGTAATAGGAACAACAAAGTATTCTTTGTGAGGGCAAAAGCGTCATTCACTGTAGCGATCTATTTTCTAGCCGTTGTAGATTATCCCGGTTCCCTATATTACTGTGAGTCACAATTATATTGTCACTCATTATCCTTAATCTTTCCCCCAAAACCTTTCCTCCTTCAATATGGTACGCTGCTGGTGTGGTAAGCAAGCTATAACACACACTTCGTGGACATCGGCCAACCCTGGGCGTCGGTTCTATGGTTGTCCTGATGAAGTAAGTGCGTTTTAAGATTTGTTGTATTACCTTGCTTTTGCTAGTAGCAAATTACATTGTAACAATGGTGGTTCATTAATGAAATGTCATATTAATGATTAGGGGTCTTCTTGTCGGTGGATAGGATGGTATGATCCTGAAATGTGTGCGCGTTCAAGAATGATCATACCAGGCTTTTTGAGGAGGAGAAATGAGCTCGAGGAAAGATTAGAAGTTGCTATAGGTGATGTGTGGAAGTGGAAGATTTACCTGGTGCTCAGTTGGATCTTGGTCTTGATTGTTTATGCACTTGGTTAACTTTTTAGCTTTAACGTATGATGGCCGTATTTTGTGTTTTGTGGAAATATAATTACTTGTTAGGCCACCTTCGTATTGTTAGAACCTTTACCAAAACTATTTTGTACTAGTATGTTTTAAGTTTAGATTCTACTGAATGGTAGTATCATTGTCTCTAACATGTATATGAAGTTTGGTTCTTTTTCTGAGTTTACGTTATGGGTATATATGCAGATGCTTAAAAATTTGCTTGTAATTGACTTTGAATAGTCAACATTCTTTGGAAGTTTTAGTTTTGGTTAGTTTTGCCTGCATCAATTTGCAGTAGCATATTATGCAGTCATACAGTTAGATATAACATACGTTTCACACGACATACATATTTTGGACACAATTAAATTTCAGAAACATAACATGGTTCTATAGATAATGCAATTGGATATAATTCCAAATGCATAAAATTTCATACTTTTCGAAGCATGATAATCAGAGTACATAAGTTGTTCATAGTTAACATAAATAAATATTGTCTACTTCATTAGCATAACATAAAGAAAGCCCTATGCTGAGGGCATCATTCTATCCATAAAAGCCTGTTGCCTAGTCACTCTTCTGGTGGTATGCTGGGATGAAACAGAAACTGCTTGCACATTACTTGAATGGACCTGAGATTGAGACTGTGAGAGATCTTGCTGCTGGGATTGACACTGGGATTCATCAATAGGTTGATCTTGACTCTGAGATTGAACACCTGCAAATTCATCTTTTTTCTCTGTTGCAACATCTTGACTTTCATCAGCACCTGTACCTTTAGCTTGTTTATCTGCTGCAACTTTGTTACCTCTAGGATGTGTCTTCTTTGATGCAACCTTTTGAGGCACTTGTTTACCTTTTCCCTTAGCAGTTGAACATTTTTGTCTTTTAGGGCCAGTTTGACTACTTTGGGTTCCACCATAGCCAAGACATGTTTTTCGGTTGTGTCCAGCAATGCCATAAACACTACACCTTACACTCTTCCAAGCCTTAGACAGTTTACCATTCTTGACAATCTCTTCAGTTTCAGGAGCTAACCTTACT
>LBNU01013963.1:33873-52070 GCA_014162995.1 Artemisia annua | reverse complement strand
TTGTATTTTCATTGAAATTGTAGCATAACAATTTGACAAATTATAAAAGTTTTCAAGACACTTACAAGTCGTCCATCTCTCCAGAAGCATGCAGTCAGTGGTCTGTAGAATGTCCTATCTTCTTGGTCATGGACAGTGTGACATGACAATTTGCACATCTAGTTCATCCGTAGGGGTTCAAAATCTGAATTTAATAATACAAAATGAGTAAGTTACAGATAATCCACAATGTTACAAAGATATCATATACTTGATGCAGTTAAAGCTAATAAAGGAAAAGATACCATAGTCATTTGGTTGGTGACACGGGGCATTCATGGCAATAGGGGTGCTGTATGTCTCCACAGTTGTGATGGCCCCTCCATCAGAACTAAACAACATCAGATTATATTCCTGGCCCCCGATAACCTGAGTAAAAACCATCTTCTGACCCTCCTGCATATCCAAGTCTCGAAAGAGTGTCAACCAACCACCCCCATACAAGAATTTGTGGAATTATCGATCATAGATATCAAGCTCACTGGCCACACTAACATTGTAGTCTCTCGTGTTAGTGGTAACCACGACCGAACGAGTAGGAGTTGGACCATCCAGATATCTCAGAAAGTAATGATCCAACGACTGCATAAGTAGAGATGTGTCAGTCACATCCACTAAACACCTCCAAAATGGGGCACTCTCGGGTTCATAGTTGTGGAACTCCAACCCATCCTCACCATAGCAAGCAACATAAAACAGATTTTCACCCTCCTCAATAAAATGCACGGACGAAACATAAGAGCAGGCGATGTTGTGATTGACAAAATCATTCCACCTTTCTCCCTCAACAACACAAGTAAGTTGTGAGACTCTCCTAACACGAACTTTCCATCTAACCCCCCTACAGTTAACTAAGAAGATATAACTATCGCCATGATAGGAACCTCCTAGAACATAATCATCATGCAGTTCCTGTATATGAAATTTAATTTTTAACCATTGTGATCAATTAAATACTAATTAAACTAGTGTCTTAGAGAAATAACAGCTTGTCAATAATGGTGTTAACTTACAAACACATCCAAAGCCTCTTCAGGAGTGCCCAAAGTGCAAATAAATTGATTTCCAAACATGGTTGTTACTGCATTAACGATTAAGGTTACAAAAAAATGCAAATAACAGTTTGAATGAAGTAAAAATCAGTAAATGTGGTTACCTGGTACGTGTGTTTTTGGAAGAATCAAGACTGCTAATCACCGATTGTATTGTTTGAGAAGATAGACCGTTTATGTCTGTGTGATTTTTTTGTGTTAAACACGCTTAGTTTTTTTATTTGGAAAAATATCGTCGTCGATTTTCGTGAAATTAGTGTGGGTAGCTGAAGTGTGTTAAAGTCGGGACACAGGAAATGACGAAAATACCCTCACGTGCAACGCACGTGAGGGCTCACTAACGGGCTAGCAGCATTAAGTTCTGCCTAGCAGCATTAAGTTCCGAGTTACTAGCATTCACCCGAATTCCAATCCAAACAACTTTTTCTTTGCTTTTCCTGCAAAATGTTAGTCTAGACACAAAGAAATACAAGCCATAACATATGCACAATGATCCAAACATCTAATTATACTTAGCAGTTCTAAGTATAACTAGGAGCATTGTAATGGGGCAAATGAAGAGCCATGACTAGATAGATCATATACATAAGTTATCAGAAATGTGGGACCATATGTATCTAATTGTGACTACGCTTAAATATTGTGTGACAAAATATGACTCTATGATTTAGTCACACAAAAACTCAATGTGACTAATATCAAGGTTAATGATAACTGACTAACCATTGTGCTATAAATAATAGTCACGTGAATACTTCACAATGTGACTATTTTGAATGTATTGGTCACATATAATACCCTTATAACGTGGCCATAAACATCCTATTGATACACATTTGTGATATGGTGTGACTATTGTAAAGCCTATAGTCACATGATCGTGCTTCAAATAACTGTGACTATACACATTAGGATTTGGCAAGCAAACACACGTTAAACTTTAGACACACATATTAACTTACGTGACCATATGTGTCGAATTTTCGTTACACTTAATCATGTTTGTATGGTTTTGTGTCACCATATATGACATTTGGTCACACTCTTCAAGTGTGTGACATATATTTGTCACTCTTAAATGCATTTCGTGACTAACGCTTCAAACTGAATTTTTAGTTGTCACACATTTCAAATTCATATGTGGCTAACTATTCAGCAAAGAATAGCAGTCACGTTTATATAATGTGTGACAAAATTGACTATATAATTTAGCCAAATACACAAGTATTTCGTGTGACCATATATCTTTTTTGGTCACACTGGTCAATTGTGTGACATATATTTGTCACATATGTATATCTATAGCGTAACTAATGTTTCGAGCTAATTTGCATCGGTTACACGTCCCAAATTAAACGTGACTAAATGATGGAAAAATATTTACCAGTTACCCTGTAGTCACATATATACACAAATGCGTGACAAATATTTTACGAAATGGTCACACAAATCGGATCAAGTGTGGCTGTTTATTTAACGCTGGTACATTTGGTCACGCAAAAATGTCACAGTGTGACCGTTCAAAAACGACCATGTGTGACGAAAGGTCATTTTTGGCCTAGTGACTTCTCTCCTGGAAGCAATTCAACCATTAGGTCAAATTGAATTTCTAGTGCTATAGGTTCTCCAGCAGTCATTCTCATGTTAGAAAAAATCAAATTCCTATACTTGCCTATCGAAGTGTAGCAAAGATGACATTAACTTATTTTGCTACTACATGGCCTGGTGTGACTCAACTAGACATATTTCAAAAGCATGTTCATGAAGATGACACGTCTTACACAATATCCTAACAAAGGCAAACACAGTGTTTCAATTTCGTGTTAGAGATTTAGAGATTATTTGGTTTAGATGGTGCATTTTAAGATTTCTTAGATGACATCTTCTTTTGTTGAGTTGTTACATGTTATTTTAACATGATTTGGTTTTCTTAGATCCAAGAGATGCTTTAATGTGATACAATGTAGAATTTACTACATTGAGAGTGTTTCAAGAATGCTCCTTAGCATATCTTGAGAGAAGAATCTAGTAAAGGTTATTTACCTCAATAGATCCTGTGAGTATTATATTTGAAATAAGACATATTATATTTTTCAATAAATATGCTTTTCTAAGAGGAAACTTATTACTCTTACGAATACTTAGTGAGACAAGTATTTTAGTGTATGACCAATTTTACTTGTTTATGCAATGACACACGTTATATTAGGTTATTATTCAACTCTAATATCCTATATTTGTTAACAAGAAGCAATGTATTCTCTTGTAACATAACCATTCATGTTACAAAGAAAATAAGATGCGTAGGATATAAGTTATCCTTTGTCAATCTTTTAATAAGAGAAATACATGTGATATTCTCAAAGGTTGATGACTTACATAATTGTTAATAACATATTATGTGTGACACTTTTACTTGACATGTGATTTTGAGTGTTGAGTCATTCATGAGCAAAGTATACATATGTTGTTTGTTTGCTCGTGTTTGGTTTTTCGGAAATGACACATTTACTAATTGCATTGCAAAGTAAATTACTTGAATATTTCGGATGAAACATCCAAGTTGTCAATCCTACTTAGTTGTGTATTTTATGCATCTTTTAAACATATTAATTTAATGTTTGGAATACAACCATTGGACAAGAAGACTCAACATGACATCTTCAACACAAGTGTGAGTTATGATCCGATGCATATTATTTTCGTCTTGGGAGGACGTCATTATTTTCATAACAATCGAGTGTGATTGAGTATGTAGATTCAAGATAATATATTTCATTATATTTTGATGTTATCTTGAAGCTGGACAAACAATGACTCCAATTTCATGTCCATACTCGAAAAACTTGTCAATTAGATTCGATAATGATGTCAATCATAATTTGAATAATGAATTGATATGTACTCGAAATCTTTGTTGACCCTCATGATCACTCCTTTTAGAAAGAAAATAAAATTTTAGGGAATGTGTTCCATTTATTCTAATATTAGTAGTATGTGTGAGGTTAATGACATATTAAGTTACTACTTTGATATTGTCATTTATTTTTATTTGTGAAAAAATATTTATATTATTAAGAATAATATTCTTAGTTTTTCAACACCTCATTAGTATAAAAATAATTATCTTAACTATTTTTATATAGCATACATAAAATACTAAATGTTTAAAACATTTTGTATGTGTGTTAGATCAATGCAAGTTTAATACATTTTCTTTTAGTTAAATACTAATGTATTTGTTAGGTCACCATTTTGTAAACCTAAGTATAGATTCAAGAAGGAAATAAATGAGAAATAGAGATGGTTGATCTTATATGATATGAGATATAAAAATGAAAGAGTTTAGCATAGATATCTAATAAAACCAACAAGTAGAAATGTTTACATAAGATGGTATTTTATAGGCAAGGACTAGGGCAACACTCCCTTCCTACCTATTTCTTCTTGGCATGGGCTTGGAGGCCTTTTGGGCCTTCATAAGCCTTTCTACTTAACTTAAACATAACACATTAAATACTAAAGCAGCCTATATTATTACAAATGACCGAGACTTGATAAATAACTTGAAACGTGATCCTAGCAATCTCCCCCTAATGGTCGATCATCACGGTCATCAAGGTTGCTCGACGTCTTCATCTTTGTCATTAAACTTAGACTTTCACGGCTTTAGACGTCTTCAAAAATTCGTTAGATAGATGGTTCATCGTTCTTTGTTCTTAGACTTAGTTGATGTGGTAGTGATCAAGTGATGTTTTAATCTACCATTCGTCACTTCTTTGCCTCCAGTGGATTTACGCCTTTCCAACATGCTCATACAACTTTGACGTTGTGTTTTCTTACTTTTGTAGCTCTCATTTCGTTGTTGTAGATTCTTTGTTTTGACGTAGAATCTTTCTTTGAATTTTGTTTTGCATTAGGACTTTGTCTTTCAACTTTGTAGATTGCTTCATTCGACGTAGAATCTTTCTTTGACTTTTACATTGCATCGATCTTTGGTGAGAGCTTTCTTAAACTTGGAGATGTAAGTATGAGCATGCGGAAGCTGGTGTCATGACGGTGGTTGTACCTGCATTAAAACAGTTAGCAATAATACGACCGGTACTTACAGGTTCGGAATTTGAGATTGTCAACAGCATAGTGTGAAGACTCCTTCTAATCCTTACCAAGGCCGTTCCCAGATCGGATGCCCTCGAGAGAGCTTACGAGATATACCTAAGTACATCAACGATTGGGTGAGTCGCTAGAGATCACCCCACGACTGTAGACAGGTTGGAACCACCGCAAACACTAAGCGTAACCCACAAGGAATTACCGAAGTGACCTGCTGTCAGAGCTGTTTGATGTTTACCCTGGCAGGATTTCCGTTCAATTATTGAGAAATACATAAGTAAATTCTCTCATAAACATTCTCGGCAGATTGCTAAGATCTGCGTAGGACTCGAAAATTTACACTTAGTGTTCATTGACGCAGAAACACTAGTGTATAAGTATTAAGTGTTCCTAAGAGATCTTTGATGTATCTCGTGGCTCTAGACTCAATAAATGCACAATTTAGTCGTCGAAGGTGTGGAGCAGAGTACCACCTTTTCAATATCAACACACTCGTAATGAGTGGTCAATAGATTATGCAGGGTTCTCCGTGAGAATGAAACAAGTATCTTTTGAGGGATACTTAAGTGGCTAAGAAGGTTTGGTGCATTGCGTCACTGGGTCCATGACGTCTTTGTCTTCAATACCGGTGTCGCCTTAGCATTGACCAGTAGCATATGAATTAAACCCGGTGTCTGACCTATGGTTGAACATATGGAGGGCTATTTCTTTTCACCCTTTTCTTTACTTTTATTTTTAATTCTTCAACCCCTTCTTTCTCTTTTCATTCCTTTCTCCTTTTTCCATATCATACCTAAGGACTTCTAGTTTCTAACTATTGGTGTTGTCCTTGGGTAGATCCCTCCGGCTCTGGCGGATCATAGGACGGTTATTCCTAACCTTAGTCACCTTATAATTCCATGACTGTCCTATTGTTGCCATTAAACCAAACGTTTGAAAATCTCTCAAAGTGTTTATGAGAATGAAACATTTTGTTAACACATTGAGGGTTTTGATTTCTTATGAAAAGACTCCCCCTTCACATATGCTCGTGAATGTTTTCAGAAATTTTCACATGCGGGAGGAGTTGGCACTTTTTGAATTGATCCACTCTTAATAGACATATACCCGAGGGACACATTTACGTTGCTTAGTTAAAGGGATTCGTTATCAGCTTTTAGGTGATAACTAGCCCTAATAACTAACTTGAAGTTGTTAACATTCCTAAAAGGAAGTTAGACCCGTCAAAGTAAACGTCTAAGAAGAGCTTCTCGAAACGGTACTTTCTACTTGGATAAATCCTTTCGAATACTAACATTTGTTGTTTCGTCAATTCATGGGTCAATTCTGAGTCGAGCTCGCACGAGATACAACTTTATCACCATATTTTAATCACTTTTTCATCTTCTCCCCTTCAAAAATAGCATATTAAATGTTGTTTTTGTTAAACGTTTTGATTAAAATATGCCTTTTTGATTCTTATGAGGAGAATCAACCAAGAACTTTTTGACTCAAGAACGATGTTTTTGGTCAAGTACTCCCCCTCAACAAGTGACTGCTTATTGAGGTTAAATACTTGTCTTTTAAGTAGAATTTTAAGAAAACTTGAAAATTTTGTTAATTCTACTCAAAAGTAAGAAGCTTTCGCTCCTTATATTAAGATTCTGGCACTGATGCGTACCACAGGGTCCTTTAAGTACAAAGTGCGGGTTGTACACTGTTATGTGTGCACAAGCCGTAATAATCAAAAATCAATCAATATATATAAAAATATTGAAATTTTGGTACCCGAGAAATCCAGCTATTGTTCATCACCAGTTATGGTATCAAAGTCTGTGAATTGAGGATCAGGTTGTTGGAAGGTTCTGACCGGAAATGATTGTCTGACACCAATGTACCTTTCCAATCTCCTGATCTGCTCACGACGATATAGCCTCTCTTTAATCGTACGAACAAAGTTGCGAACTTGTCGTCTCGCATTAGCCTTCCACCTAGGATTTTCACCTTTGTTCATCTTTTTCTTATCATCTTGCAACCTTTTGACTAACCCTTCTTGAACTGATTTGAGCGTTGCATCACAGAATTTGTGAATCTCATCGAACCTCATGTATCTGAGCTCCCTCAGGTGATTAAGGTAGGTGAATCCCAATTAGGGTTGTTGAATGAGCATGAACTGTGACGTTTCTTCAATTCCAGGAAATGTGAGTTGTGGTTTCGTCAAATTGATCTGATTCTGATAACTTTCGACGCCCAGCTGAAGATCTTCCACTCTTTCTTGAACTATTAATCGTCTGATGAAGATAAGTAGGGACGAGATGAAGTTGTACTGCATGTCAGTTGGAAATTGTCGCATTTTTCCTTGAACCTTCTCCAAATACATATCTTCAATGTCATTTAGATATAAGTCGGGAAAATCTGCTTCTGAAAACTTGTACTCCTTTTCATCTTGTCTCTTGACGACGATTTCTCTCACGAAAGTGTAGTTGAACTTTCAAGACTCGTGTATTTCCATAATGGCGATGATTCTTGATTTATGCCTCACATTTTCTATTGACTTCAGGTCCAGTCGGTGAGTGTACCAAAGTCGGCAACGTTCATTCCAGTGCTGATTACAAGTAGAGCTTCTCTGTTGTAGGCTACAATAGAGTTGTTGAATATGGGTGCCGCCTCTTCAATTCCTGGTATTTCTTACCTAGCAGTAGGGACGGATATCGTCAAAGAAGAAGCATATCTTTCTTTTGAAGTCTCATGAGCACGTTGAAGGTGTCAGAGANAAGTCGGCAACGTTCATTCCAGTGCTGATTACAAGTAGAGCTTCTCTGTTGTAGGCTACAATAGAGTTGTTGAATATGGGTGCCGCCTCTTCAATTCCTGGTATTTCTTACCTAGCAGTAGGGACGGATATCGTCAAAGAAGAAGCATATCTTTCTTTTGAAGTCTCATGAGCACGTTGAAGGTGTCAGAGATCGTTGTTGAAGAAGAATCTGTAAGGTATCCTAGTCTTTTCAGGAAATCCTTGCAATGGTAACGGTTTGGTCCAATCGGTGAAGTAGGGCTTGTCGGGTTTTCCAGAGTAGATGTCGAAATTTGATTCAGGATTGAGCCAGTCGAACTTACCAGACATAGTGCTTGCGATGTTCTCCATGTGATATTCGAGTTCAACTTTGTTTCTCGATTTTGATTTAAGAAAGTCAAAAGCTTCACGATTGACCCTTCTTAATTCTGCCTTCATCAACTTTTCAATCTGAAGACCAGCCATGATACTTTGTGTGTATTGCAAGGTGTTTCCAGGAAGCGGTTCGTCGTCTTCAAGAGGCGGTTGTGCTTTGATCAAGTCCGTCAACCAATCATCCTTGGGCGTATCATCTGTGTTAAGCCAGGAGATATTCTTGGCCTTTATTGACTTCTTTTTCTTAGTAGCTTTGACCTTGCCATGAGTTTTTAAGGGTGATGAAGGTCCGGGTCTAGATTCAGGGATTGTGGTTTCAGGAATGGTTGTTGCAGGTTGTTCCTGATAATCTTCCACATGGTGCATGAATGGTTCTTCCTCATTTGTAGGACCAGATCTAGAAGCCGGTGTGTGCTGTTGTGTGACAGGAGCTGTAGAAGTCTTAGCTGGTGGTTGTTGTGAAGATGATGGACCTTTTGTAGACCTTGGTTTCTTGCTTTGAGGGTTGGGATCAGGTTTTTCATCTTTTCTAGACCTTTTGTGTGTTCCAGCTGCTTCTTTGCAAGATTCTTTGGAAGCAAGAGCTTTAAGAGCCTTATACGTAGCTGATTCATCAGGAGTCATTTCTTGTTGTTCTCCAAGTTTAACTGCTAACAAGGCTTGTAACTGCTCAGCAGTTAGATCATTCGGTCAAATTGGAGCCTTTTTCAGTTTGAAGGTAGAAACGTGTGGACCGGAGCATGTTTTCAACAATATTTTTGATCCTGCTTTTCATTTCTGTACGAATAGGCATGAGGAGTTTTGACACTTCAGGTGTGGTAATAGCAACAAGGTTGTCGGTGAGATATTCTTGAGTGTAACCTTTGATCATCTCATCCATGTCTGCTGTCATGAACTTATCAACTTGTGCTTTTGTTCCCTGAAGATCTTCAACTTGTTTGGTTAACATCGTGACCATAGTTGTTAACGTTTGCACTTGGTCTTGAAGATCTCCAACCTGAGAATGTTTGTCTTTCTTATTGCGAGCTTCTGTCACGGCTTTCTTGATTAGTTGTGATGCCTTGGTTGTGGATGGGATAATTGGTTTCTTGATTGATTTGCGTTTTGATGTTGATTCAGATGGTGGTGGAGATGAGTGGTGTGATGATGATTTTGAAGATGATTCTTTGTCAGATCTAGAAGACGAAGAAGCTGGAGGAGTAGGGTCCTTCGAAGGAGTTCCTTTGGGAAGTGCAGGATCCCTAGGAGGTGACTATTGTTGTTGGAGTGAATGTGAAGGTGACTAAAGAAACATGTCAATGTCGAATGGCTGTTCTTGTTCAACGGCTTCTTCATCCGGTTGCTCTTGTTGTTGTTCACTTTGATGTTGCTCTTTTGTTTGAGCTTCCAGGAGCAATCTTTTCGTCTATTCACTTGCCTTCCTCTTAAGTTCCTCTTCTCGCGCCACCTGAGCGATGTACTCAGGAGTAATGAACTTAGTTTCCTCATTTTTCTTTTGTAGATCAGCAACATTCTCCTCAGTGGCAGTAGCTTCCTTCATGATAATGTTACCTTCTTCATCTCTTTCTTCTTCTTCGTTGCTTGGTGGAATAACCGGATCCAAAGTTGAAGTCACAGTGGAAGGTACAATCATAGTGCTACTAGAACCGCGCTCATGTTCTGGTTGATTGAGCGGTTGTGGATGAGGTTGGGGATGGAGGAGGTTGAGGAGTGATGCTTCTTTCAGTTCTTTGCGATATTTCTTCTCTTCGGCTCTTGTGTCGACAATGATACTTTTGAGTTTACGTTTATCGACCCATTGTTCAGCAACAGGTTCATCTTCTTCTTCATCATTTACACCGCGGCTTGGTTCAGTGATTGTTATCCCTTTGCTTTTTCTTTCACCCAGTTGATGAGTACCCATACTTATTTTCTTTGCCAGTTCAGGTTCAGGAAAGTCCTCTTCTTCTATTCTCTCACTTTTTGACTCACTTTCTAAAGGTGAAGGTGTTGGTTCATCTTGGATGGTAGACTTAGGAATGATCTTCCTTCTTGTTCTAGTTGCAGGCTTAGGTGAATATTTAGTGTGTTGTGAGGTTGTGGTACTGCTAGCTGCCGGTTTTTCCACCTCTTCTGCTACGAGTCTCCATCTTAACCGCTGGTTCGTCATCATCTTCTATGAATCCCACTTTGCCTGCTTGATAAGCTTTGTCATAAAGTTCATAACTCTTTGTCTTTCTGATCTTTTCATCTAGGAAGTAGTCTGGAAGCCTCATTCCTTGTGTCTTAGTAGAGAATTTGGTTGTTTTGATGAAAGTGATCTTAAAGTCTTTGTTGAAGATGTCTTTCGGTTCATTACGGTCGTGCATTCTTTTGTTGTAATCTGGTCGATCATTACAAAAGTGCTCGATGAGTATCTTCGTGAATATAACAAACGGAATCACAGTCCTTTCACGATCAGTTTGTATGTGGTGGATTATGTCGTTTATTATTGATCTAGCAAAGTCGATCGGTAGCATGCTGACCATTCCCCAAAATAGTTGTAGATGCTCAAGTTTGGGATGTTCGTGAACACTTTTTCTTCCAGATATTGATCGTACAACTAACATGTAGAAGGTTCTCCATGGTTGAGGCATGTATTTCACATTGAACCTTGAAAGCTTAGTCAGTGGTAAGTCATCTTGAACGTCATATCCTAGATCAATGAGATAATCCAGGATCTCTAATTCACATAACATGGGGACAAATTCAGTCTTTGGTCTGGGAAGCATAAGAGCTGTACGAAGGACTTCCAGATCCACTGATGAAGCGAAAAGTGTACCACTTTTAGGGGGTCATTTAAGCCCTAATCCGTAATTATTTGATCAAATATTGCCCTAAATCATTCCTTTTGTCATTTTAGGTACTTTAAGAGGAATTCTGGAAAAGGAAGCATTTTGGACGTTTTTGCAGCATAAAAGTGAAGAAAACGACAAAGTCTTAAAATATGCTAGAAATAGTACCTGACGGCGTCACGCTTTAGAGTGTGACGGCGTCACGCTTTGACAAATGAAGGATGATTTTTACACCAAACGCCCTAGAAAGATTTGAAGTTTTAAAGGGTGACGGCGTCACGTGTATTTGGATGTAGGCCGTCACGTTTTGTGACAAAGGGAGGCGGCTAAGAGAAGGTTAAAGAGGGACGGCGTCTGAATGAGATCTGAGCAATCCGAATATAAGTTTGGCGGCGAGGTGACGGCGTCACGCACTAGAACGTGACGCCGTCAGCTTGTAAAATCTATATATACTTTTCTAATTTTCATTCATTAGTGTGCAACTTTTGGGAAAAACCCTAGCTCGTATTCTATAGTATTTTTAAGGGTTTTTCACCCTTGAAACCTTGATGTTTAATTAAAGATAAGTCTTCTTCCAAATCAATCAATATGTCTATGTGTTGTTTGATTATATCTTACGCTTGTCTTTCAATTAACATGCTATGCTAGGTTTTCATTGTATTTGCTCAGATCTAATGAAACCTAGCTATTGATTATATGTTGTTGGTTTGCTTGTGATTATTGTGGTTGGGTGAAGTCGATCTTAGGCTTAAGAAAACTGGCTAACCTCCTATACGGTAACTTGCTTGAACGTCTTAAGAAACATGAATCGAATGTGTACTACGATTATTTGATTATATTTAATGCATGAGCGAATTCTAATGATCTCATGTTAGGAGCTTAAATCGGCTCGACATAGGAGTGAAGTAGGAGCTTATAGAGTTAGGGAAGATCGTACACGGCCCTACGAATGGTTTAAAGGAATACAACCCGTCATCCACATAATCACAACAAACCAATTAACATATAAAAGATAGCTATGGAGTAAGGAAATCTAAGTAATCACATATTTCTCATATATAAGTTTCACAACCACTTTAATTTTCTTGTTATTTAAATTTATTTGCAAAAGTAGATATTTGGGTTAGTTGGCTAGCAACTAATTCTGCCCCACTCCTTCCAAAACCGAGATTTTTACTTGCTTTCATAAAATATAAAAAATACAAAAAGACTCATCCCTCAACCCTTAGACCTAATTAGAGTAGCTTTTCAAGCCTAACGACACTATTCCCTGAGAGAACGATCAATCCCCCGGTACTTGCCACTTCACTATACTACATCAGTCAGGTACACTGCCTGGTGGGGGTTGTAAGCTTCTCAAGATCCCTTGAGAGGTAAAACCTAAGTGCATAGGTTGCAAAACCCACACATCAAGTTTTTGGCGCCGCTGCCGGGGAATAGTTATTGTTTAGGTTGAAAATTTTATTTTTACTTAGGTCTACTCATTAGAATCCTTTCTAGTGAGATTTTTATTTTTATTTTTCTAGGATTTCTTTAGTCTATTTTTTTCTTCGTGTTTTTGTTTGTAACCATTACCATCCGCNCATCAAGTTTTTGGCGCCGCTGCCGGGGAATAGTTATTGTTTAGGTTGAAAATTTTATTTTTACTTAGGTCTACTCATTAGAATCCTTTCTAGTGAGATTTTTATTTTTATTTTTCTAGGATTTCTTTAGTCTATTTTTTTCTTCGTGTTTTTGTTTGTAACCATTACCATCCGCCATCATGGAAGATGGTAATATCCTTGATCCCATCAACCCACCTCAACCAAACAACCCACCCCAACCAAACCAACCTCCTAGAGCCCGCACTTTAGGAGAATACTCTTGTCCTAGCCAACAAGGCTACCGAAACACCATTGAGCTCACCCAAGGAGCCAATGTGACTCCTTTGCGATCCGACACCATCCGGTTGGTGCAAAGCGGATGTGCATTCCATGGACTTCGTTCCGAAGATCCAAATCAACACCTCAAGGACTTTCTTATGATTGTAGATTCCATAGACCTTGATGCTGACACTCGAGAGACTACCCGATTACGTCTCTTCCAATTCTCTCTGCGGGACCAAGCTAGTCAGTGGCTAGAACGTCTACCCGCAGGATCCATCACCTCTTGGGATAATCTCACCTCTCGCTTCCTAGCTTAATGTTTTCCACCGGGAAGAACCACAAAGCTAAGGAATGACAACTTGGCGTTCCAACAACGTCAAGGCGAAACCCTCTACGAGGCATGGACTCGATTCAAGGACTTACTCCAAAAAGTCCCTCATCATGGCATAGACCTTTGGCTCCAGGTCCAAATTTTCTATGACCATATCAATATCCCCACGAGGCAAACCATTGACCAAGCGGCCGATGGTAAGCTACGTGATCTAAGTGCGAAACAATCACGGGAACTCCTAGAAGATCTTGCTCTCTATGACAACGAAAGTTGGAATGACCCCCGTGATTTGAATAAAACGGCCAAGGCAATATCTTTGCCTTCGAATAATTCAAGCACTTCTGACCGTAGGATCATGGAACTTGAGGACCAAGTTAAGTATCTAATGAAATCGTACGAAGCTCCTAAACCTTCAAGCCAAGTGAACAAAATCACTTCCTCATGCGAGTATTGTAGTGGTCCCCACCACACTCAAGATTGCATGGAACTCCCCGAACAAGCTTTTGCGGATTACGCATCCTCGCGTACCGACGGAGCGGGAGAGAAGTGGTACACTTTCAAACCCGAGCAAAACACTTACGGTGATTCCTATAACCCATCTTGGAAAAATCACCCAAACTTTAGGTGGAAACAAAACCCAAACACGCCCCAAAACCATTCTTCCAATCCACCTAATCGTTTCCAACCCAACAGTTCATCCTCGAACCGTACTTTCAATAACAATACCTCCAATAATTATGGTAGTACCAATAACCTCGAGGGAATGATGTCTAAGTTTATGGCATCTCAAGAAGCTCGTATGGCTAAGTTCGAATCTGAATTTAATCAACAACAAACGGAGATGACCAATAAGATAGACAACTTATTGAAAGCATTCAACAACCAAGGGGTGCCATCGTCAAATAAGGACGCTAGGAACACAAGTAGCGGACCCCAAATCAAGGACCCCTCATCCTCCAAACATGTCCATTTTGTTAATGTTGTCACTATTAAGCCAATCCTTGAAAATGAAATAGATAGTGAACGGAAGGAGGAAGTTAAGAAAGTTGAGGAGAGTAAGAAAAGGGAAGTAGAAGAAGTAGATGTTGGAGAGAATTACTTCGATAGGTTACCCACTAAGGAAGAACGTGCATACCATAAAGATCTATTCGATGACCCCGAGACACGATACTTCCTAGGTAACCCAATCATCAAAATAGGTGACCCTTCCAACATCAATATACCATGCAACATAGGTCACTTGCATGTTTGGAAAGCTTACATAAATCTTAAGTCTCCCATAAACATCATGACTAGAGCCCACTACAATCTAATAATGAAAAAGCAACTGGGACTTAGGACATTTCCTAGCACGGGATGGATAAGTAACTTTGTAGGTAGAGTTAGGGGACTACATGTCTACGTAGGAAATTTCGCTTNTTGCATGTTTGGAAAGCTTACATAAATCTTAAGTCTCCCATAAACATCATGACTAGAGCCCACTACAATCTAATAATGAAAAAGCAACTGGGACTTAGGACATTTCCTAGCACGGGATGGATAAGTAACTTTGTAGGTAGAGTTAGGGGACTACATGTCTACGTAGGAAATTTCGCTTACGTCACCGACTTCGTGATTGTTGAGGATATCCATCCGTTAATTGATTCATGCTTAACTCAAGTAGTTTTTGGAAAGCCGTTTGTTGAGGCCTCTAAATTGAATTGTGACCCATCTCTAGGGATAGTTAGGTTCAAGGACGAGACCGATGATGTAGCTTACCAAATTCCATAAAAGATAGAGCAATACCAACTCTTGTCAAACATCGAGAAGGAATAAAAGCAAGCGGTCTACTATAGGAATGATGAGGATAGAAGTAGAGGAGTAGACTATGTTATGAGTAGGATATTTGGTTTCTACAAGGAATGCTTGCAACTAGGTCCAGAATATAAGACTAAACCCGAGGATGACCTAGAGACCGTGACTAACAACGAACTCACGTAATAGAGAGTGAGCACCATTTCCAGGTGAAAGCAGCATTCATGAAAGTGAAGGGGCAATACTTCCTGAGCAATGCTTCCAGCTTCTTAACCTCATTGCGTGGGCAATACTTCCTGAGCACCATCTCCTTGAAGTCATCCCATGACATACCATACGCAACATCCATGCCAGCCGATTTCTTGTAATTGTTCCACCAGGTCAAAGCAGCATCCATGAAAGTGAAGGACGCATACTTAACCCGGTCCTCATCACTACAGCCACTGATGTGAAACACATTCTCTAACTTCTCAATCCACCTAAACAGGCCAATGGCTCCCTCTATCCCTCCAAATCCTCCAACCATGATCTTCTTGAATTTAGTGTAAGAGCAGCCACGGTTGTTAGAAGGTGGTCTTGAAGTTCCAGTGTTGGCGAAAAAATTATTTGCAGCTGCCAGTGCTGCGGCTACATGAGCATCGACAATCTGGTCTAGTGTGGCTTGGTTCACAATAGGTGGGTTTTCTGCATTTCCAGTTGGAGGAGTGGTAGCAGCAGGTCAACCATGTGGGATCTTGGTTGTCCTTCTTGTAGGAGCCATTTATCTATATCACAAAAGATGATGACAAATGAGGTTTCAAATAGGAAGAACAATATCACACGAGGGCACGATCATCACAGATAGAATACGCGAGCAAAGTCAACTATGAATGAAGAAATACAGTCGAATAGGTAATCACACTTGTCAGGGATTTATGGTCGTTACATGGTTGTGGAATTTAGGCGTTGCCTCTCTGGTGACATGATATAAGTTGGAGGGTTTCTTTAGAATAGTACTATAAGTGTTTCGAAAGAATAAGACGATTGTCCAAACTTGAAATCGAATAATGAGTTCGTGTAGAATAAGACGAGTGTTCAAACTCGAAATTGAAGAAAATGACTTCATGCGGCATGTGGCGAGTATTCAAATTTGAAGCGGAATGACGAGGTCATGTAGGAAAAGGTATAACTCTGCGAGTATAAGCCATTATATGGTGTGTTCATAACAAGTCAGTGTATGTGGGTGTGAACTAGTATGGGAAGGGCGAGACGCTGTGACAGGTATGGTACGTTATATGTAAGTATATAGAAAATACTCATAGTAAATAGTGGAAGTTAAGTATGTATAAGTCACCAAATAGTAAGGTGCAGCACATAGTTTTGTTACGTAAACAGTAAGTAAGGCATCAAAACTTAGCAGGCAAACATGTGGCGGTTATAGGGTTTCCTTTTTGTAAAAGTAGTTATAGTCTACGTTTTAAAAATGCCCAGTTCTCTATAACCAAGGCTCTGATACCAATCTGTAACACCCCCAAAATCTGGTTTAGCGGAAGCGTACATGTTTAGGTGCTACTAAAATGGTATCACATCACAAAGTACAAAGAACGGTTTTACCTCAACCGTTTAAAGAGAGTTTCCATATTCAAAAGTATGTGGTTTACAACGTTCCAAAAATAGTGTGGAAACATAAGCCCATAAAAGAAATAAAGCGGTCCCAAATACATCAGAGTCATCTATGACCATGCCATGCCATGCCAAAGCCTCCAACAGTAAGTTATCGCTTTAAACCTGAAAATACATGCTAAAGTGTCAACACGAGGTTGGTGAATTCATAGGTTTATATAAATAGCAATTAAGTATAAAAGAAATGTGAGTTCAATAAAAGCTTGGTGACCATTGTGTCGCGTACAATGTCATAAAATGGGGTTGACTTTGAAGTAAATGCAGTAATGTGGACCACAAGGTTAAACATTTGCTTGACCGTTACATTCGGTCATGATCACATATGAGCTGACCGGTACATTCGGTCACGTATGTACATAGCAAGTTGGCTAGTTCATTTGGCAGGTTGGCTAGTTCATTTGGCTTAGCCGGTTCATTCGGTTATACAGGTATAATCGTTTAAAGTACTTGTGTCCGTATGTAAAGTAGTNTTTGCTTGACCGTTACATTCGGTCATGATCACATATGAGCTGACCGGTACATTCGGTCACGTATGTACATAGCAAGTTGGCTAGTTCATTTGGCAGGTTGGCTAGTTCATTTGGCTTAGCCGGTTCATTCGGTTATACAGGTATAATCGTTTAAAGTACTTGTGTCCGTATGTAAAGTGGTCACGTGTGTAACAGATAAACACAGAATGCATTCAAATAGCCAAATCAAGTATTCAGTCAAACAGCAAAGTTTGCGTAAACAATTCGCGTATCCAAGTAAACAAGCATTGAGTTTAGTTAAAAACGAGCATGTATTATCCCCCAAAACAGTTATAAAACGAGTAAAAATAGGGGGTCATGAACTCACCTCAATAATAGAAATCTGCTAGTCAACAAACAACAAGATGCAACCGCTCCGATAAGCGACCTAGGTAAGTATGGTAAGTCTTAGTACAGCGTTCGTGTTTTAAGTGTTTTGACTCTTTTGAAAAGGCTTTTATGTGTGACCATGTGCTCGTGCATTTCTTACTTGTTGTGTGGTACATACATTTCAAAAGTAGTTTATTAGAAATCTCTTGGTGATGGCTCGTGGTGAAAGTGTATGGTGAGAGTACATGTGACGGAACATCCGTGCGTTGTATTCACTGTTATAATACGTAAGCAATATATATATATATAGCATATATATATTAAGTATAACAATAGTAATTTTGTATTTAATTAATTAGGCTTATAATTAATTAAATATACTTGAGAAATCTTTATAACAATAAGTTAATGAGAAAATATTATATTATAAATATCATTTATTATTTATAATATATTTAATTATTAAGAATTTAAAATAAATACATTTGTATTTAGAAAACTATATAATGTAAGTATTTTTGTAAAATACTCTAAGTGTTGT
>LBNU01013963.1:0-33667 GCA_014162995.1 Artemisia annua | reverse complement strand
AAATTTTTATATCAATAAGATTTAATGGAAATTTTTATTATTAAATATTATTTATTATTTATAATATAATTAAATATGTAAGAATTTGATTAATGAATACATGTGGTCTTTTAGAAACTATATAAATGTTAAGTTTTTTTGGTTAAAATACTCAAAGTGTTATAATTTTTAGAAATTGGGCATGACTCAAGTTCGTGAATTCAACGTTTCCATTTTCTCAAAAGTTGCAAAAATTCGTCAACTAAACCGTTCGGTAACTTTGTCTTGCAAAAATTAGTACTGTAATATATATATTATTCATTATTAATATTATATATACTATTATATATATATATAATATATACTATAATATTATATATATTATATTATATTATATATATAATTTATTATATATATTGATATAATTCATTTTATGATACAAAAAAAGCCATCGCAATTTCAAATGTATGTCAAAACTCATTTTCGTCACCCGAAATGTTTATTGGGCCTAAATTTCATCATTGGGCCCATTAGTCCAAAATTTAGCCCAAAGCTATTTAGTCCGATATAAGTTACGTTATATATATCGCTATATATCAAAAATCAATTTTACACGTTCGATATCGAGTTTTGGTCAAAAAGTCAAAGTTGGTGAAAATGTTGTTGGGCTCGGCCCAACTGTCACGGAACACCCCTTTGGGCCAAACACTTATTTAACCCAAAAATCATTTTTGTGTTAATAATTACTTATCGATTATAATTAAACGAATTAAACTTATTATTAAGTCATTAACTTGAAAAGTCATAGGTGGTCAAAATATATGTTATTCGACCCAAAACAATTATGTTCGACCAAAAATAGTTAGATTCAACCAATAGTAGTATTTTTGCTAGTTGATACAATTAATTACGGTTTATACGATAAGTATTTTAATTATAACAAGCATAATTTCCACCAATTCACCACTTGAGCCAAAATTTTATGTTTTTCAAAACCCTAATAATTTCATAATTTTTTTATTTGCCGATTTATATACATAACCATAAAAGTGTATATATCGACTTAAGCTCGCGTAATTAGCATAAATCACATTTGTACCATAAAATTAGTACCACAAGCAACAAGATTTACCACACAAGCAAGAAATATTCTAATGACTATAAAAACTTCATATATGCCGAGCTATATGCGTGCACACAACAATTTATAGCTTTTTCATTTTAGCTAAACATATACATTTAGCACTTGGTAACATCATTTGACATCAAAACAACATGAAATGAACAAGATTGAACAAGTTTTGATGTATTCTTACAAGGTATGTGTTTGTACGTGGCTAGGAGAGACCAAGAACACCCCAAATTGCACCAAATTTACCCACAACACGTCCCGATTAACCCAAAACACTTGAAAATACAACCCAATTCACTTGAACTTCAAAAATTATTTGTGGATCTTGAATTCTTGCAAAGTTTTGGCTAGAGAGAGTTTTTTGAGAAGATGAGAAGATGAAAATGAGATCTAAGCATGTATTTATCCAATATATAAGCAAATTTAGCTAGTTATAGTTTTAAACTTTGGATAAAAGGGTGTTTTGTGGTTAATAGGGTATTTTGCATGTGTGTATAAGTTGGGAAAGTTAGGTGGCCGATTTTATTGTATCCTATGAGGGGGATCAAATAAGATTTTTATCCTCGTGGGTGTATCGTGTGTCGGTTTAAGCTTAAATGTAACTGAAATGTCCCGGTTTGACGTTTTTGGACACGTATATGTAAAATAAAGTTTTTAGCCACATTTTTGTCAGAAATGTAATAAAATGTCATTACTGACTCAAAATATATTTACTTGACCTTTACCATAGGTACTGTTGTGTGGGTTCGCGTGCGGCGTTGTTTTTCAGAAAAATATGAGAAGCTCTCAGTAAATTACGAAACTTGTCAGTAACTATCCAAGAATATTTTTATGTTTACTGACAAAAATAGACGTTTTCAGTAGTGACTGTAAGCTACAGTGTGCAGGACAATGTTCAGAAATGTACAGAAACATGCAGAAACATGCATAAATGCATATAATACTCAAAATAAATATAATAAATAGAAATTTATTATTAAATTAATTTATGAAAATTACCATTTGTCACAGTCTCCCCAGCTAATGGGGAAATCCGTCCCGGATTTCAATTCGAGTCATTCGATGAGTTCGAAAAGAGATGAGGGTACTTTCGCTTGATTTCGTTTTCACAATCCTACATGAATTCGAGACCTTTTCGAGAAATATTAAACTCTGACGATCGAGTTGTGAAGTGTTTGCTTTGTAGTACAAAAATTTTGAGGTGACTATTCCTATTTTAGCATGTTCCTTCCTGAATTAAACATAGGTGATCAGGCTATGTTTAATTGAGAATTGATGATGGCATGCTCAGTTTAGTCAAAGTAGTATTAGTTTTAAAACAGTATTGGCCATGTTGTTTATAGGCTTGAAATCAAAATAGGAGTACAACCATACATAAGACGATAGCATAATAGTTTCAAAAAATTTCAAATATGGTTTGTACAATATAGAGCGTAATGGAAGGAAGTCATCACACGCCTTGACATAAAAGATAGGGAATTAATTAGATGAAGATCCATACAGTGCGACGGAAAAAGAAAATTTTTAAGAAAGTACAAACACCAAAGGAAATACAACCCAAGAGGGTCTAGGCTTAGGTCTTATTATGCAAAGTAGGGGATTCCCTCTTCAAGCATCGTCATCACCCGCAACATCGTTAAGATCATGGCAAACTCCTTCATTTTTATTCCTCAGTTCTGGGCAATCACTCCTGAAGTGCCCAATCACTCCACACTCAAAGCACGTGACAGTGACCTTCGGGTTTATCACGAGTGTAGGAGCTTTGCAATCCTTGGCTTGGTGACCGATCTTCCTGCAGTTCTCGCACTGAATGGGGCAAGGCCCATTGTGATGAAACGGGCACATTTTACACTTGGGTAATGTTCCAGCATAACCTTTCTTTTCACTGGTCCAGCAGCATAGGCCTTGACCACTTCTTGTCGCTTGTCCACACCATTGTTGTGGTTGTCCTCGGAGTGATCTTCCCACTTTCTCTTGTTGTCAGTACTCTTTTCTGGGACATCCTCCAATTCCTGGTCCATCAACTTGTTGGCTATCTCCATGGTTTCGTGAAGATCTTTAGCCTTTGAGGTAGTCACACTCCCTTTTATCGACTTAGGCAAACCTCCGACATACCTCTCAAGCAACCTTGTCTCAGTTTGAACCATCTCAGGACATAACAACACTAACTCTTGAAACCTCTGGTTGTAAGCAGCCATGTTGTTATTTTGTACCTTCAAGTTCCAAAAATCTACTTCCAGCTTCTTAACCTCATTGCATGGGCAATACTTCCTGAGCACCATCTCTTGGAAGTCATCCCATGACATACCATACGGAAGATCCATGCCAGCCGATTTCTTGTAATTGTTCCACCAGGTCAAAGCAGCATCCATGAAAGTGAAGGACGAATACTTAACCTGGTCTTCATCACTACAGCCACTGATGTGAAACACAATCTCTAACTTCTCAATCCACCTAAGCAGGCCAATGGCTCCCTCTGTCCCTCAAAATCCTCCAACCATGATCTTCTTGAATTTAGTGTAAGAGTAGCCACTGTTGTTAGAAGGAGGTCTTGAAGTTCCAGTGTTGGCGGAAAAATTATTTGCATCTGCGAGTGCGGCGGCTACACGAGCATCGACAATCTGGTCTAGTGTGGTTTGGTTCACAATAGGTGGGTTTTCTGCATTTCCAGTTGGAGGAGTGGTAGCAGCAGGTCGACCACGTGGGGTCTTGGTTGTCCTTCTTGTAGGAGCCATTTATCTATATCACAAAAGATGATGACAAATGAGGTTTCAAATAGGAAGAACAATATCACACGAGGGCACGATCATCACAGATAGAATACGCGAGCAAGGTCAACTATGAAAGAAGAAACACAGCCGAATAGGTAATCACACTTGTCAGGGATTTATGGTCGTTACATGGTTGCGGAGTTTAGGCGTTGCCTCTCTGGCGACATGATATAAGTTGGAGGGTTTCTTTACAATAGTACTATAAATGTTTCAAAAGAATAAGATGATTATCCAAACTTGGAGTCGAATAATGAGTTCGTGTAGAATAAGACGAGTGTTCAAACTCGAAATTGAAGAAAATGACTTCATGTGGCATGTGGCGAGTATTCAAATTCGAAGCGGAATGATGAGGTCACGTAGGAAAAGTTATAACTCTGTGAGTATAAGCCATTATATGGTGTGTTCATCAAAAGTCAGTGTATGTGGGTGTGGACTAGTATGGGAAGGGCGAGACGCTGTGACAGGTATGGTACGTTTTATGTAAGTATATAGAAAATACTCATAGTAAATAATGGAAGTTAAGTATGTATAAGTCACCAAATAGTAAGGTGCAGCACATAGTTATGTTATGTAAAACAGTAAGTAAGGCATCAAAATTTGGCAGGCATGCATGTGGCGGTCATAGGGTTTCGTTTTTGTAAAAGTAGTTATGTTGGATCGATGTATACTCTGACCAAACTAACTATATAGCTTGTAAAGGTTTAGTAATCTTGAATAACTTCGAAACTACTAATGATGAAACACTGGTATAACTCTGTTAAATATGCGAAATCTACTTCAACAAAGCTAAGAAGAATAACAAAACTTCAACGATTATATTAAAACCAAACTTTGAACCTGCTTATCTTACAGATTCACTAACAACCCTAATCGCTAAATAACTCTCTAATATCGTACGTGCATGTGTATATCTCTAATGCCAACCTAGGGGTCCTTTTATAGACATAAGGAAAACCCTAGTCGGTTTACAATTCTTGTACGACAAGTAAACTAATTCTAGAATATTCTAATCTAATAATCATAACTTTACATAACATTCCTTTAACGATTTGCATATTAGTCCTTTAACAATAGCAGCACTTTGACTTTCTTCACAAGAATAGTACTTTGACTTTTCTACACAAGTAGTACTTTGATCTTCAGCAGCACTTTAACTTTATATCCCAACAATCCTCCCCTAACTTGAATTCTACTTGCTTGATTTCAAGTACCTTTGTAATTCTTTACCTTCAACATCTTTGTCTTCAAGGAAAGATTGTATCTTTATCTTCATACTCAATGTGTTTGCATTGTCATCATCAAAGTAATCTTAATCAGCAACAGATGATATCTTCACAGCAACTAGTATTCTCAGCATCTCAGCAACATATGACAAAATGTACATCAGATCATAAAGTTTCATAATATTCTCATCACTTCAAGGTGTGTTAACTCCTGTGAGAGGTGAATCATTGAAAATTAATGGATTTGCTTTCTCTTTACCAAAGCCTTAACTCTGTAGTAGCCAAGGTTTAGGTTAAAAACCATGGTACATTGATAACTATATGATTTTTAGCAAATCATCAACTATCAACGGATTTGTTAAGTCTTTACCAAGAGTCGTTTGCTTTTGGACTAGCTAGTTCTTTTAGTACAAACACTACCATGGTGAACTAATTACCATACAAATGGATTTTCCACAGCCTTTACCACAAGCCATTATCTTGTGGGCTAGCCAACTCTTCACTATCACAAATATGGTGAGTTGAAAACCATACAATTTTTAGTAAATTGTCAACTAAAAACGGATTTGATAATCACATCAGAGCCGTACCCTCATGATGAATCAAACTCTTTCTTGTTTATTAAACATGGTGAGTTGATTACCATTTGTTGTGTAGTACAGGGTACTAACACCATGTGTTCTTCTAAAAACAATTTGTTGCTGTTATCTTGTGTTTCAAAAAGTATTTTGCACCTTTCAAAAATTGCTATTTTTATTAAAAGACTTTACTGGTTTTGTGCTGCAACTAGTACTTTGATAAAGTACTGTTTGTCTAGCAGTACTTTGAATAAAGCACTTAATCTTCAAAAAGAATTATATAACAAAAACCATACCAGTAATCATGCATCATCATCTTCTAAAGTTGTCCATTTGATAAACAACTCAATCACCATAAGAGCTATTTCATTCTCAATTTCAACTTCCATACCATGATCTAGCATACTAATCATGAGATCTCTTGTAAGAGGATATCTCCTTTCTGCTAGCATGTGAATCATGGTACCATCTTCTAACTCAAGTAAAAGCACTCCTGATGATTCAAAAAATCTCCATCTTGTGATTTCCCAATCTTCTTAAGTATCCCAGAGAGCATCATTACTTGTTTCCTTTGTTTCCCAGATAGTTGTAAGATCACCCAACAAGATTAAACCCACTCCTTTTGGTGGAATATGCTCAAAATAATCTTGCACTTGTTGATACAAACGAAATAAATTTTCTCTGTCTATCATGTGCAGTATGTCCCACAACAAGTTGAACACTGTAAAACTTTCATCTTCTCTATGANCAGTTTCAACTTCCATACCATGATCTAGCATTCTGATCATGAGATCTCTTGTAAGAGGATATCTCCTTTCTGCTAGCATGTGAATCATGGTACCATCTTCTAACTCAAGTAAATGCACTCCTGATGATTCAAAAAATCTCCATCTTGTGATTTCCCAATCTTCTTAAGTATCCCAGAGAGCATCATTACTTGTTTCCTTTGTTTCCCAGATAGTTGTAAGATCACCCAACAAGATTAAACCCACTCCTTTTGGTGGAATATGCTCAAAATAATCTTGCACTTGTTGATACAAACGAAATAAATTTTCTCTGTCTATCATGTGCAGTATGTCCCACAACAAGTTGAACACTGTAAAACTTTCATCTTCTCTATGAAAGATAAGATAATCTCCTTCTGATGATTCTACAACTTCAAATGTAGAAATCATATACTTTGTCTCAACAACTTCTTTTGGCAGTGGATGCTCAAAATCAAAAACTCTTAAATAATTTCTCAGCTCATCAACTGTATCTGTTTTCAACTTGAACTTCTTTGATGGCTGTTCATCATTAGTTGTCCTCTTTCTCTTTGAACTTCTTTTGGCAGCTCTATCTTTTCTTGCATCCATAAACTACTTTTCCTTTTCAGAGTTCATAGGAATAAAACTATCACGATTTCTTTGAATAGACTCTTTAACCGCATCATATAGATTTTTCATCTCGGGATATCTTAACTTCTGTAAACCTTTATATCCTCGACCATTCAGGTAAATCATCATGGCATTTCTTTCTTGAGCAATTGTTTTTGGCCTTCTTGGTTGATCAACTGGCTTCTTTGATTTCTCTAATTCAGCATCCAACTCAGCCTGTAACTTTCTAGCAGCTTCTTCATTTTTAGCTTCCTCAATAGCTTTTAACTCTGCCAAAGTGAAATTCTTCTTCTTTTTTCTTGGATTCTATCATGATTCCTTTTCCTTTATCTTTTGGATCCAATTGTTCAGTAGGTTGAGAAGAAGATTGTAAGACTTGAGGTTGTTCAACTCCAGGAATACTAATACCTCTTGGTCTTGAGATGTTGAGAATGATATTAGCAATGGTCTCATCATCACTAGCATTATGTTCCCTAATCTCTTCTTGCTGAATCGGATTTGAAGGACCAACTTCTTCATCAAAATCCAAAGTTCTTGGTGTAATAAGATATTGCCTAGTAGTACCTTGAGAAATAGTACCTTGAACACCAGTACTTTGAGCATAAGTACCTTCCAACTCTATTTCTTCTGTATCTCCACTCTTAACATCAATAGCAACATTCTCATCTTCAAGAATAACTTGCTCAGTTTCATCACTTTTTCTTTCAACAGTATCTTGATCAGCAATGTTTTCAAAGAGTGGTGTATCCTCATAATGCATTGTATGAGCCTCTTCATTTTGATCTTCATGAGGTTTAGCATCTTCATTTAGATTCTCATTATCCAAATTCCTCCCCAATGTGAATGAAGATTGCTTTTTGAGTTTCTTTCTCTTAGACTTAGAGACCTTCTTAGTTTGCTGACCACTCTTTTCTGTTGCTTCACCCATAACCTGTGATGCTTAACTAGTGGCCAAACGAATCTATGCAATCTCTTGAACTTATTTTTTAACTTCAAAATTTGTGCAGCTTGAGCTTCATTGTCTTTCTTCAGCCTTCGTAGATCTCTTGTCAAAGCATAATTATCCATCACTCCCTCATCTCCTCTAAATGTTTGAGACACATATGTGGAAATATAATCATTGGGAGATGGTGGTAGATTCACACCTTGCTCTGAATCATCATGTGCAGTACTTTGCGAAGAAACAGTACCTTCCGTTGGAGCAGTATGTTGAGTAGATTCATTAGCTGGGAATGGAGCAGTATGTGGAGAAGCAGTACCTTCCCTTGAATCTGAATGCTCAGTATCATTAGTTGAATCAGCTTCCTCTCTAACAGCATGTGCTACTTCCAATATATGAGCAGTCAAAGGTGTATTGCGCCTGGAAAACAGGACACTATTCGTAGCCATGAATGTAAACACCTTTTTAGGAAGTACAATAGCAGATAAAAAGCTTGGAGGTTTAGGAATATCCTCAAGCTGTTTGTTCAAGAACAATTGAACAAATCTAGGGTACATCAAAAATGGCGAACCATTATTGATATGAGAAAGCATACCATCAAGAAGCAAACGTGAAAAATTAAAAGGTTGATTGGTAACTAATCCCACTAATGCAGAAGCTATGCTTGTACCAAACTGATCCCATGCCGTACTTTTGGGACTCAAGCAGTGAAGTAAAACACGAATAAGATATTTCCAATGAGGACTAAATAATGGCTTCTTAAATGTAATTTTAGTGAGATCACCTTCATACCCGATATCTCTGAGTGTATCCCATAGTACTTGGTTAGCAAATCAAACAACACCTTCTTCATCATGAAATAATAAATCTTCCCTTATTGTAGCTTCAGTGATTATAATTGTCCTTNCACGAATAAGATATTTCCAATGAGGACTAAATAATGGCTTCTTAAATGTAATTTTAGTGAGATCACCTTCATACCCGATATCTCTGAGTGTATCCCATAGTACTTGGTTAGCAAATCAAACAACACCTTCTTCATCATGAAATAATAAATCTTCCCTTATTGTAGCTTCAGTGATTATAATTGTCCTTCCAGCATCCTTAGCATGAATAAAAGAGTCATCATCTTGCAAACCAGATCTAGCAGTAGCCCAAAATTGTTGAATCCATGGTCCAATAATATCGGGATTGACCAAAAGAGCATAATTAATCGAAGACCCAGTTAAGAAATCAATAATAGCATGAAAATTGACATTCGATGGCATCTTGTCCAAATTAGCGATCATGTTGTGCTTACTACAGGTTTCACGATTAGCCATTGGTTTATTTAGAGAAGAATATGTTCGGCGAAGGTGGATTTGGTGAGATATGTGGTGATCGAAGAATGAATGGATGGATAAGAATAAAAATGAGAGTAAAAATCGGTAGGAGCGTTTAGGGTATAAATTAATGGGTAAGATAAGAAAAAATCAAGGCCCAATTAATAAAGTTACCGTTGGAATTGGCATTTACCCCCTCCGTAGCAAATTTGTTGACTTTTACCCCATATTTTTTACCGTTGGAACAGTATCCGACGAAACAAAAGTACTTTCCAACTAATTAGTACTTTCTCTGAGCAGTACTTTTCTTGAGTACTAAGAAGTACTTTCCATCTTCATTACCACACACAGATATACAAGAGCAAAGAGTATCAAAGAACATCTTCAAAAAAAACAACTGTGTTGCCTCCCCTCAAACATAACATGGGTACTAAATGTACTAAAACCAATACTTTCAATAAAGACTGTAAGAAAGTATTCTAAACTAAACTAAGTCCTCCCCTCAAATGTAGCCTAATTATTAATCATACCAATACTCACCAATAAATGGTTGAATCTTGAAACATCAAATCCCTTTGTGAGTAAATCAGCTACATTGTCATCTGTGTGGACCTTAATCACATTAATAAGCCTGTGCTCATAACAGTCACGAATAAAATGATGCCTAATCTGAATGTGCTTGGTCTTGGAATGATAAACAGGATTCTTCACAATGCAAATGGTACTCTCATTGTCAATTTTGATAGGAGTATTCTTAAAATTGAATCCATAATCCAAGAGTTGATTCTGCATCCAAAGTACTTGTCCACAACAACTTGCAGCAGCAACATATTCTGCTTCAGTGGATGATGTTGCTGCAATGGTTTGTTTCTTACATTCCCATGAGACTAATCTCCTTCCAAGATATTGGCATCCTCCAGTGGTTGATCTTCTATCATAATCATCTCCTGCATAATCTCTGTCTGAAAAAGCTTCCAAGTGAAAAGGTGAATCCTTAGGATACCACAACCCTAACTTAGGCTGTTGCCTGAGATATTTAAAAATCCTCTTGACTGCATTCATATGAGAGACCTTGGGTGTGACTTGATATCTTGCACATAAACATACAGCAAACATGATGTCAGGTCTAGATGCAGTTAAGTACATAAGACAACCAATCATTGCTCTGTAAAGTTTGACATGCACAGCTTCTCCATCTTCATCCTTTCCTAATGCTTTAGTAGAATCAATAGGTGTGGTGGCTGTTTTGATATGTTGGAAGTCAAACCTTTTAAGAATGTCAGCAACATACTTATCTTGGTTAATGAAGATTCCACTTCTTGTTTGTTTAACTTGAAGCCCCAAAAAGGGAGTTAATTCACCCATGGAACTCATTTGAAACTCTTGCTGCATGGGTGCTCAAATTCTTTCACCATTGACTGTTTTGTAGCTCCAAAAATAATATCATCCACATAGAATTGAACAAGCATAATATCCTTTTTGTCTCTTTTGATAAACAAAGTCTTATCAATTGCACCTCTACTGTAACCATGTTGCAATAGAAAAGTGGAGAGTCTAGCATACCAAGCTCTAGGAGCTTGATGGAGACCATACAGAGCCTTGATAACTTTATAGACTTTCTTTGGATGTGCAGGATCCTCGAAACAAGGAGGTTGTTTAACATAGACTTCTTCTGTAATTGTGCCATAAATAAAGGCACTTTTGACATCCATTCGGTAAACAGGAAATCCCATATATGATGCAAAAGCAAGAAATAACCTTATAGCTTCAATTATTTCTACATGAGCAAACACTTCATCATAGTCCACTCATTCTTCGTGTCTATATCCTTGTGCAACCAATCGTGCTTTGTTCTTGATGACATTACCTCTTTCATCTCTCTTAGTTCTGAAAACCCATCTTGTACCAATTACTCTCTTTCCATCTGGTAAATCACATAAGACCCAAACATCTTGAAGTTTGAATTGAAGAAGTTCTTCTTGCATGGCTTCAACCCAACTCTCTTTAGCTAATGCTTGAGATATCGTCTTGGGTTCTTCTTGAGATATAAAGCAGGCAAATAAGCATGTTTGTTGATCCTTATGATTCACCCTGTTTTGTTTATAAACAAAGCTAATTAAAGCATTATGGTTCTTAGAGAGACCTTTAGCTTTTGTTCTTGTGATCACTCCTGAAGTGGGAGGTCCAATGACTTGACTAGTAGGATGATCTTTATGAACTCTCAATGTAGGAGTTGGTGGAACTTCAAGATCATCTTCCAAATTTGTGAAGTCAGGATTTTCATTGGAATTTGAGAAGATGCCTTCATCACAGACTCATCATCAGTGTCTTCTAACTCAGGCATGTTAGGATCATTCAAATCATCAGTATTTATCCAATTTGATGTATCTAAGACACCAGAAGTACTTTCAACTGGTTCAGCAGTACTTTGATCCAAAGTACTGTGAGTGTAATCTGTGAACTTACCCTTTTTCTTTTCTACTTCATAGGCTTTTCTTTGAGCATCTTCATAGGATTTTGCTATTGTTTCTTGAAAAAGCATCCTATTAAGTTCATCTTGAATAGCTTGGTCTTCATCAGATAATATGGAGCTCGGTTGAACAGTACTTTTCTCCTTTTCAATAGTTATGGGTTCTTCATCAGGAACATCTTTAGGTCTAACATTGACTCCATAAACAACGTACTGGGAATCTTCTTCTTTGTGAACAACTTGATTTTCTTCTCTGACAGGCACATAGTTCATAGAAGGTGTCAAAATATCAAGATCAAGCATCCAATCAGGAGCTTTACCTTTTTGATTATCTTGATCTTTAAGAAAATCAACATGAAGACATTCTTGAACCTTTCTGGTAACCTTGTTGTACACTCTAAATCCTTTGTTGTTGGTACACCATCAAATTTTCCCAGAGAATCAATAGTATTAAGAATAGTCAGAGGACAGCCAAAAGGTTTCATAAAATGAATGTTTTGTTTCTTGCCCATAAGCAACTCATAAGGTGTCTTCATTTGAGGTTTGGTGACTGATACACTATTTATGTTGGGTTATAAAAACAAAGTACTGCTGGAAGATCAAAGTACTGCTTCTCATAAAAGTCAAAGTGCTGCTGAAGCAAGTCAATGTACTGTTTATTAAAGTACTGCTATGATCAAGGACTACAATGTAAAACGTTTAAGGATTATTATGTAATTCTAGAATGGTCTTTAGATTAGAGTTAGTTTACTTGTCGTTCAAGTATTGTAAACCGACTAAGTTTTCCTTATGTCTATAAAAGGATCCCTAGGTTGGCATTAGAGAATACGAACATAAGAATACGATATTAGAGATATTTAGGGATTGTTAGTGAATCTGTGTACATAAGCAGGTTCAAAGTTTCAATATAATCAAAGTTCTTTGATAATTTTTCTTAGCTTTGTTAAAGTAGATTCCGCATACTTAACAGAGTTATTCAGTGTTTCATTGTTAATAGTTTAGGATTTATCCAAGATTATTAAACCCTTACAAGCTACATAGTTAGTTTGGTCAGAGTATATCAATCCAATAAGTGCTATCAGAGCTTGTGCGGAAACTCTGATTAAGAAGAAAACCTTGAAAACTAATTTAACAAACCCTAAAGATGACGACTGAAGCTGCACCACTCCCATCCATCACCTCACTCAGAATTCCTATCATCAAGAAGGGAGAATATGTTCTCTAGAGCATGAAGATGAGGCAGTACATTGCTATTACAGACCATGCTCTATGGGATGTAATTGTTAATGGTAATATGGTCATTGAAGAACCTGAAATAGTTCCAGGACAACCTAAACCACCTCAACCACAAGTGCCAGCAACTACAAAAAGAAATCAAGATAAGGCTCTCAACATACTGCTGTCTGCTATTCCTGATGGTCACCTACTCAAGTTTCATGATGCTAAAGATGCAAAAAAATTATGGGCTGCTATCAAGACAAGGTTTGGAGGTAATTATGCTTCCAAGAAGATGCATAGAAACTTGTTGAAGCAACAATTTGAAACATTCACTGTTGGTGAAAGAGAAGGTCTTGATCCTGCCTATGATAGATTTCAAAATCTCCTTAGTATGCTTGAGCTATATGGAGCAGAGGTAACTGTTGAAGATGCTAACCTGAAGTTCTTAAGGAGTTTGCCATCTGTATGGCATGTGGTTGCTACTATGATCAGAGGACAACCTGGTTTGGATTGTATGGACTTTGATGATCTCTACAACAACTTAAAGGTGTATGAGCATAAGATGAATGGCCAAATAAGTTCAAAATCACACAACATTGCTTTTATGTCTTCTGAAAACAAAAGCAGTACTTCCACTAAAAGTACTGTTTATCCTGTTCAAAGTACTGTTGGTGAAAAACAACATGTTTGGACAACCATGACCACTACCACTTCTTCACCTTCAAACATCATGAATTCTGATGATGTTGTATGTTCCTTTTTCGCTCAACAAGCCACTTTACCTGTTACTTATGAAGAAGATTTGTTGCAAATTGAAGAAGATGATCTAGAAGAAATTGACATAAGATGGCAAGTTGCCATGATAATTGCAAGGATCAAGAAGTTCATGAAGAAAACAGGAAGAGGTATTGACTTCAAAGCCAAACAAGGTATAGCATTTGATAAGTCTAAAATTGAATGCTTTAATTGTCAAAGGCCTGGACACTTTGCAAGGGAATGCAAGTTTGCTAAATATCAAGCAAATAAGATGATTGAGAACCCAAAGCTGAAATCAGGGAGGTTCCTATTACTGAAACTAAACCAAAAGCATTGGTAGCTCAAGAAAATCTATCAGAGGTTGACTGGAGTGCTGAATTTGATGATGAACCAGTAACCTACTGTACTGTTGCATTGGAAGACTGGAGCACAGCCTTTGATGAAGAACCAGGATTTGCTGCTTTGGAAATAAGAGATGGTCTTGGAAGCTTTGATGGTCTTGGAAGCTTTGATTAGAGCATGGAAAGTGAAGATGAACCTGTTCTGCTTGCTATGGTAGCCACTTCACCAAGTTCACCCACTACTCCTGAGGTATGTTCTAAGTGTAATACTCTTTATCAAAAGGTGCTTAATGATTATGTGACTGAAAGAGATAACTTTAGGAGGGCTAGGGGTGAGATAGCTGGCTATCAATTGACTTTAGAGTCAATGGAAGCCAAAATAATCACTCATGAAAATAATGAACTGGCTTGGGCAGAAAAATATCAGCAACAAGACTATCAATTAAAATTGAGTGAATGGAAGTTAGGATGTAAGGTGTCTGAGCTAGAAAAAGTGACTAAAGAAAGAGATGAGTTGTTAGAAAAGTTTGCTAGTTGGAAAGAATCTGGTCTGTCACATGTTAGTTTTGTTGAAAAACAAAGAAGATCACATATTAAAACTGGACTAGGTTTTGGTATGGAATACAGTAGTTCAGAAGAAAACTCAGCTAGTGATAAGGAACAAGGTAGTTCAGAAGAGATCTCAACTAGTGAATTTGAAACTTGCTCAGAAGAAAACACATCTAGTAATGAGGAACCCACTAGTCCAACACCTCCTGAGTATAAGAAAGATGAGGGGTATCATGCAGTTCCTCATGCCACTGGAAGTTTTCAGCCACCTAGAACAGATGTCTCTTGTTTTGGTATAGATAATCTAGAGTTTAGGAAAAAGCTTAAAAGTCAATCTATTTCAAGTCCATCTGAAGAAAAAGTTGAGATAATTAAACCTCGCCATGAGAATCCTGAGGATGATAACAATAAAAGGAATGCTAATGATTCAAGATGTGGAAACAATGATAAAATGTTTCATAAAGTTTTTTCAAAATAAGCAGTACATTCAAACTTTTCTCAAACTACTGATAGTAATTCAGTAGTACCTTCAAGAAACTCTTTTCAAAATACTGCTAACTTTAAAAAACCTTTTAATCATTCATCTAGAAGTCATGATAGTTTTGGCCATAGAACTCAAAGTAGAGGATTTGGGATGATGAATCAAAAATTATGTTTTGTTTGTTATAGTCCTACTCACTTGATTAAAGATTGTAACTTTCACTCAGAATATTTAAGTCAATATCCAAAGACCAAATCTGCTAACCATAGGCCAAAAGAGACTAAACCAGTTTGGAACTATTCAAGTAGGGTCAATCATAGTAATTTTACAAAAGACTATAGGTACCCACATCAGAAAAGACCTTTTTCCAAACCACCAGTACCTCAAGGCAACACTTTTCAAAGTACTGGCAAGCCCAAAACAGTATCTTCACAAAGTACTGTTAGGAAGTTTTCACCCATTCAGGGTACTACTAATGTAAGACCAAGGAGATCCAGTTACATTCAATCTAGAAGGCCTTACACCTCAAATAGAGTACCAAAACCAAAGAGCTCAAAACAAAGTGTTAAAACCATGTGGGTCAAGAAAGAAAGTGCTGCTGGGGGAAAAACAATACTTTCAAAATGTGTGGGTGAAAAGGAAAATCTTGTTGTAAAAGAAAGTTATGTTGAAAACACATAACAAGTTTTGGAACAAAAGAAAGTAATTGATCATGTTTTCAAAAACAGTGGAGATTACATACTTAAAGAATTTAAGTATGTCTCTCCACAAGGGGAACACAAGTCAGTAATGGCTTGGGTTCCTAAAAGAAACTAACTTTCTAATTATTGTGCAAGGCAACCCAGAAGAGGAGCTTAAAGATCATTTAATTGTTGATAGTGGTTGCTCTGGAAGCATGACAGGAGACAAGGAGCTACTGTCAGATTTTAAGACATATTATGGAGGAAAAGTTGCTTTTGGAGATGATCCTGAAGGAGGAAGAATTACTGGCAAAGGAACCATCAAGACAGGATGTATTGATTTTGAGAATGTTCATTATGTAAAGGAGCTTAAGTTCAATCTTTTGTCAGTATCTCAGATTTGTGACAAGAAGCACCCTGTGTTATTAACTGACACAGAATGTCTCATTCTCTCTCCTGCGTTTAAGTTTGTAGATGATCACTTGGTAACACTGAGAGCACCAAGAACCAATGATGTGTATAGTATTGATTTGAAGAATATCAACTCTACTGAAAGAGCAACATGTTTAGTAGCAAAGGCAACACTTGAAGAAGCACATCTATGGCATAGAAGATTAGGTCATGTGAATTTTAAGAATATCAACAAGCTGGTTAAAGGCAATCTAGTTAGAGGTTTACCTTCTAAGACTTTCAAGACTGATCATTCATGTTTGGCTTGCAAGAAGGGTAAACAACATAAAGCTTCATGCAAAAAGCTTGAGGAAAGAACTGTTAGAGAGCCACTTTGAAGGCGGTTAAAGGCAATTTTGTGCTAAGAAAGGGATTAAGAGGGAGTTTAGTATTGCTAGAACTCCACAGCAGAATGGTGTTGCAGAAAGGAAGAATAGAACACTTATAGAAGCAGCAAGAACAATGCTTGCAGATTCTTTATTAACTATTCAGTTTTGGGCTGAAGCTGTAAGTGCTGCTTCCTATGTGTTGAATAAAGTATTAGTGACTAAACCTCAGATGAAGACACCTTATGGGTAAGAAACCAAATATTCGTTTTCTAAAACCTTTTGGATGCTCTCTGGCTATTGTCAATACTATTGATTTTCTGGGAAAATTTGATGGTAAATCAGAAGAAGGATACTTATTGGGTTATTGTGCCAACAACAAAGGTTTTAGAGTATACAACAGGGTTACCAAAATGGTTCAAGAATGTCTTCATGTTGATTTTCTAGAAGATCAACAAAATCAAAAAGGAAAAGGTCATGATTGGTATTTTGATCTTGATAGTTTGACTCCTTCTATGAATTATGTGCCTGTCAGAGAAGAAAATCAAGTTGTTCACAAGGAAGAAGATTCACAATATATTGTTCATGGAGTCACTGTTAGATCAGAAGATGTTACTGATGAAGAACCCATAACCACTGAGAAGAAGCAAAGTACTGTTGTACCAACTTCTATACTCTCTAATGAAGATCAAGCAATTCAAGATGAACTCAATAGGATGCTCTTTCAAGAAACACTAGCTAAATCCTATGAAGATGATCAAAGAAGAGCCTATGAAGCTGCAAAGAAACAGGGTAAATTTAAAGAAAATACTCTCAGTACTTTGGATGACAGTACTTTGGATCAAAGTACTGCTGACCCAATTATGAGTTCTACTAAGGATTTAAATGATCCTAAAATGCCTGACTTAGTAGACACTGATGATGAGTTAGAAGATGAAGGTATTTTCTCAGATTCCAATGAAGATCCTGAGTTCACAAATATGGATAATGATCTTGAAGTTCTATCGACTCCTACATCAAGAATTCAAAAAAATCATCCAGTTGATCAAATCATTGGACCTTCAACTTCAGAAGTGCTCACAAGAACAAAAGCTAAAAGTTTTTCACAACAACACAATGCTTTACTTAGCTTTGTTTATAAACAAAACAGGATGAATCATAAGGATCAACAAACATGCTTGTTTGCCTGCTTTATATCTCAAGAAGAACCCAAGAATATAGCTAAAGCTTTAACTAAAGAGAGTTGGGTTGAAGCTATGCAAGAAGAACTTCTACAATTTAAGCTTCAAGAAGTTTGGGTACTATGTGATTTACCAGATGGCAAGAAGGTAATTGGTACAAGATGGGTTTTCAGAGTTAAAAGGGATGAAAGAGGAAATGTTAACAAGGACAAAGCAAGACTGGTTGCACAAGGATACAGACAAGAAAAAGGAGTAGACTATGATGAAGTGTTTGCTCCTGTAGCAAGAATTGAAGCTATAAGGTTGTTTCTTGCTTTTGCATCATATATGAGATTTCCAGTCTATCAAATGGATGTCAAGAGTTCCTTCCTTTATAGCAAAATTACAGAGGAAGTCTATGTTAAACAACCTCCTGGTTTTGAGGATCCTGAACATCTAAACAAAGTCTACAAAGTTGTCAAGGCATTGTATGGCCTTCATCAAGCTCCCAGAGCTTGGTATGAAAGACTCTCCACTTTTCTATTACAACATGGTTACAGGAGAGGTGCAATTGACAAGACTTTGTTTATCAAAAGAGACAAAAAGGATATCATGCTTGTTCAATTTTATGTGGATGATATTATCTTTGGAGCCACAAAACAGTCCATGGTGAAAGAATTTGAACAGCTCATGCAAAAGGAATTTCAAATGAGTTCAATGGGTGAATTAACTTTCTTTTTGGGGCTTTAAGTTAAACAGTCAAGTACTGGAATTTTCATAAGTCAAGATAAGTATGTCACTGACATTCTTAAGAAGTTTAATCTCAGTACTATCAAGCCTGTCACAACACCCATTAAAGCTTCAAACTCATTAGGAAAAGATGAAGATGGAAAACCAGTGGATGTCAAGCTTTACAGATCTATGATTGGTTGTCTTATGTACTTAACTGCATCAAGGCCTGATATTATGTTTGCTGTGTGTCTCTGTGCAAGATATCAAGTCTCACCCAAGATCTCTCATATGAATGTAGTACAGAGGATTTTTGGTTATCTCAAGCATCAACCTAAGTTAGGATTGTGGTATCCTAAGGAATCACCTTTTCACTTGGAAGCTTTTTCAGATAGTGATTATGCAGGGGATAACTATGATAGAAGATCAACAACTGGAGGATGCCAATATCATGTAAGAAGATTAGTTTCATGGCAATGTAAGAAGCAAACAATTGCAGCAACATCATCTACTGAAGCAGAATATGTTGCAGCTGCAAGTTGTTGTGGACAAGTATTGTGGATGCAAAATCAACTCTTGGACTATGGATTCAATTTCAAGAATACTCCTATCAATATTGATAATGAGAGTACTATTTGTATTGTGAAGAATCCAGTTTATCATTCCAAGACAAAGCACATTCAGATTAGGCATCACTTTATTCGAGATTGTTATGAGCATAGACTCATTAATGTTGTCAAGGTGCATACAGATGATAATGTAGCAGATTTACTCACAAAAGGCTTTAATGTTTCAAGATTCAAGCATTTGGTTGTGAGTATTGGTATGATAAATAATTAAGCTACTTTTGAGGGGAGGCATTAGTAGTTAGTCATTATTTGAGGGGAGGCTACATATATCATTCAACAGAAAAGATATTTTATTCATTATCATTCAAAGAGATTACATTCATCATTCAAGAACCACAGACACAAAACAGACTGAGATACATCATCAAAACTACCTACATCAACCCTACCCAACCTACAGCCTACATAACCTACTCCATAGGCCTTTTTCCTTTTCCCTGATCAGTGTGGTTTCCCTTCTGAGCATTCTTTCTCTTGTCATCAAAAGATGATTGCTTTCTTGGGCAAGCTAGGAAAAGCACTTGCATTGGAGGTCTTTCTGGTCTTGCAGGCTTCTCTTCAACAGGACCCTTCATGTTCTTTAAAGCAGCCTCTAGAGCCTGGTTCAAGTCTTGTGGCAATTCTTTGGATAGTGATGTAGCTGTAGCAGAAGTTGAAACCTTTTTAGGTTTTCGGTTGGTTGAGCTTGATGCAATAGGAGGAAAGTAATCACTCCATCCTGGATTAGAATCAAAATCAGAATCAGAGTAGTACTTGATCTCTGAAACACTGGAGTCATCAGATGAGATGTATATCAATGGGAAATTACTCATGTTGATGTTAGGGTTTTTGTGATGAAGATAAGTTTTTGTGATGAAGAAAAGTGTTAATGAAAGTTCTGTTTATAGGCAAGATAATCTCATGGGTTATTAATGATGATCATTCAATTATACTTGCCTTGGTAGTTTTGGGGAGTAAATATGGAAAGTATTAAATGTATCGGGTTGACTTTCAGAAGATATTTTGGTCAAAGAGTCAATATTAATAAATATTTTCATCGACCAGTACTTTGCCAAAGTACTGCTGAATGTACTGCTCTTTGTTATATGGAAAGTACTGCTCTGAAGAGTACTGCTGACGTGGAAAAGTATTGTTCTAACGGTAAAAAATATGGGGTAATGGTAGAAAGTTTGTTATGGAAGAGATATATGCCAAAATAACGGTATACGCATTAAATGGGTTTGGATTTTTTATATCTTATCCATATTTAACTAACCCTACCGCCTTTTTACTCTCACTTTTTCACTTCACATTCATCTTTACCCGATCAATTCCATTAACCCTTTCCAATCATTCATCCAACTTCACAAATGGCTCGTTCCACTTGCAGTAAACATAACATGATTGCTAATTTGGATAAGACCGAATTGAACCTTGATTTTCATGCTGTGATTGATTTCCTAACTAGGTCTTCAATCAAATACTCTTTATTGGTCAATCCAGATATCATTGGATCATAGATTCAAGAATTTTGGACAACTGCTGCATCGGGTTGGGAAGAACCAGATCTCTCCTTCATTACGGCTAAAGTTTTTGGACGTAATATTAGGATCACTGAAGCTAGTATTCGCACAGATCTTATGTTTCATGATGAAGAAGGTAGTGTTAGGTTTGATAAACAAGTACTTTGGGACACCCTTAGAGATATTGGGTATGAGGGTTCACTTACTAAGCTTACCTTTGAGAAAGCTTTATTTAGTCCACACTGGAAGTACCTGATTCATGTTCTACTTCATTGCCTCAGTAACAAAATTACTGCTTGGACTGAATTTAGTCAAACCATAGCATCTGCCTTAGTGGGATTAGCTACCAATCAGCCATTCAACTTCTCATTCATGATTCTTGATGGTATGCACAAACACATCAAGAATGGTTCACCATTTTTGATGTATCCTAGGTTCATTCAACTCTTTTTGAACAAACAGCTTGAACGTGTTCCCAAACCTCAAGAATTCTTGCCAGCCATTGTCCTTCCTAATAAGGTGTTCACTTTTATGGCTACCAAGAGTGCTAAGTTCTCTGGAAGGAATACACCTCTCACTGCACATATTCTGGAAATGGCACAAGCTGTTAGAGATGCTGCTCAAAGAGGAATCAGACCCTGCTTCTGAGCATTCAGACTCTGCTCCCACTCCATCCCAAGCTCAAGATGTTTCACAACATTCAGAGCAGTCACACTCAGAGGGAGGAGATGCTTCTCAACATACTGTTTCCAAAGAAAGGACTGCTTCTCTGCAAGGTACTGCTAGTCCTGTTTCATATGATGCTGAGAATCAACCACCCACTCCCAATGATTATACTTCCACAGATGGTTCTCAAACATCTGGAGGAGATGAGGGGGTGATGGCTGATGAGGAGGCACCTGCTCAAGAAGGAGTTCTGAATGCTTATGCTTTGACAAGGGAACTAAGGAGACTGAAGAAAGCTTATGAAGATCAAGCTGCACTCCTTTTGAAGTTAAGCAACAAGTTCAAAAGATTGAAGAGGTTTGTTTGGCCACTTGTTAAACATCACAGGCTATGGGTCAAGTCACAACAGAAAAGTGGTCACAAACCTAAGTCCAAGAAAAGGAAGCTGAAGAAACATTCTTCATTCCCATTGGGGAGGAATTTGCAGAATAAGAATGTGAATGAAGATGCTGGTTTGGATAAGAATGAAGATGCTGATCTTAATGATGATATTCAAATAACACCACTTGAAGAAATAACACCACTTGAAGAAAACATTCCTCATCAAGATACTGCTGAGAGAAAGATTGATGAGACTGAGAAAATTGATCTTCAAGATGATGATATTCAAGTCAGAAGTGGTGATAAAGAGGAATTGGATGTGGAAGATACTGGTGTTGAAAATGTTCAAGGTACTGCTCATCAAGATACTGCTTATCAAGGTACTGAGAAATAGTTTTTAATCACACCAAGGACTTTGGATTTTGAAGAAGATGTGGGTCCATCCAATCCAGTTCAGGAAGAAGAGGTTAGAAAATCTACCAATAGTGATGATGAGACTATTGTTGAGATTATGATGAGTATATCCAGACCTAGAGGTATTGTTATTCCTGGAGTTGAACATACTGAAGATATACAACCTTCTTCTCAACCTACTCCAGAGCTAGATCCTAAGGATAAAGGGAAAGGAATCCTAGTAGAGTCAGACAAAAAGAAGAAGAAGAAGGAGTTTACTTTAGCACAGATAAGAGCTTTTCAAGAAGCTCAAGGTGAAGAAGCTGCCAGACAGCTACAAGCTGAATTAGATGCTGAAGATGAAATTTCAATTAAGCCAATTGTTCAACCCAGAAGACCAATGACAAAAGCTCAAGAAAGAAATTTTTACATGAGTTATTTGAAAAGGCGTGGATACAAAGGTCTGCAGAGGTTAAAGTATCAAGAGATGAAAGATCTATATAATGCTGTCAGAGAAGCTTATATAAGGCAAGTTGATGGTATTATTGGTTTTGATACTGAGGAAGGAAAACAGATGATGGATAAAGTTAAAACAAGAAGCTCAAAGAGAAAAGGAACAACAACTCAAGAACAGTCATCAAAGAAGCTCAAGACCACAATTGAATTAAGAACTGATACAGTGGATGAGCTGAGGAATTATCTAAGGGTTGTTGATTTTGATTATCCAAAGGCAAAAGAAGCTGCTGAGACAAAATCTAAGATATCTGCATTGGAGGTTGTAGAATCAAAAGAAGATGGAGATTATTTTGTTTACCACAGAGAAGATGAAAGCTTTAGAGCATTTAATTTGATGTGGGATATATTGTATCTTATTGACAGAGAAGATTTGCTCCATTTATACCAGCAGATACAAGCTTATTTTGAAAATATTCCACTGAAAGGAATAGGGTTAGTCTTGCTGGGTGATCTTACAACTCTTTGGGATACTGAAGCAGCAAGTACAGATGACATTTGGAAGAATAAAGAAGATTGGGAGATTCAAAGTTGGAGATACTTTGATTCAGCTGGAGTACATGTATTAGAGCTAGAAGATGGAACCATGATTCATATGCTAGTAGAAAGGAGATATCCTCTTACAAGAGATCTTATGATCAGAATGCTAGAACATGGTATGGAGGTAGAACAAGAGAGTGATACAGCTCTAATGGTGATTGAATTGTTCATTAAGTGGACAATTTAAGCAGAGGATGATGCATAAATACTGGTATGGTTTTATTATATATATCTTTTGAATAAACAAAGTACTTTATTCAAAGTACTGTTATACAAACAGTACTTTATCAAAGTACTGTTTGAAGTTTTAAACCAGTAAAGTTCTTTATGAGATAGCAATTTTTGTAAGTGTGCAAAATACTTTTTGAAGCACAGAATAAAACAGCAACAAAATGTTTTTGGGTCATACATGGTGTTAGTACTTGTACTACACAACAAATGGTATTCAACTCACCATGTTTAACAGACAAGAAAGAGTTTGACTCATCATGAGGGTACGACTCTGATGTGATTATCAAATCCGTTTTTAGTTGACAATTTACTAAAAATTGTATGGTTTTCAACTCACCATATCTGTGATAGTGAAGAGTTGGCTAGCCCACAAGATAATGGCTTGTGGTAAAGGCTGTGGAAAATCCATTTATATGGTAATTAGTTCACCATGGTAGTGATTATACTAAAAGAACTAGCTAGTCCAAAAGCAAACGGCTCTTGGTAAAGACTACTCAAATCCGTTGATAGCTGATGATTTGCTAAAAATCATATGGTTATCAATGTACCATGGTTTACTAACCTAAACATTGGCTACTCCAGAGTTAATGGCTTTGGTAAAGAGACATCAAAATCCATTATTTTTCAATGATTCACCTCTCACAGGAGTTAAGACACCTGGAAGTTATGAGAATAGTATGAAACTTAAAAGATTTGATGTACCTTATGTCAATATGTTGCTGAGTAGCTGTAAAGATTGTTGCTGATAAAGATTGCTGATGAAGAGTACTTTGATGGTGACTATATGATTATAGTAAAGAAAGATACAATCATTCCTTGAAGTTAAAGATGATATGGCTTAAGGGGAAGACAAAGAAACTTGAAATCAAGCAAGTAGAATTCAAGTTAGGGGAGGATTGTTGGGTTATAAAGACAAAGTACTGTTGGAAGATCAAAGTACTGCTTATTAAAGTACTGCTTCTCATAAAAGTCAAAGTGCTGCTGAAGAAAGTCAACGTACTACTTATTAAAGTACTGCTATGCTATAAGGACTATAATGTAAAACGTTTAAAGGATTATTATGTAATTCTAGAATGTTCTTTAGATTAGAGTTAGTTTACTTGTCGTTCAAGTATTGTAAACCGACTAGGGTTTTCCTTATGCCTATAAAAGGATCCCTAGGTTGGCATTAGAGAATACGAATATAATGTTAGGATCATAGTTTTCAACTATTCAGTCAAGTCTCGGTCATTTCAGTCTATGTAATAGGTTGCTAGTATTATCATTATTAGCTACGTTATTTAATTACTCGTATGGTTAATGTTTATGTCCAATAAGGTGTCCAATGGGCCTTGAAGCCCACGACTTAGATGATAGGGAAGGAAGGGAGTGTTGCCCTATCCCTCTCCTATAAATAGGACACCATGTATCTCATTTTATTTGTTGGTTAATTTCATATCTTAAGGAAACTCTTGTTCTTTCATCTTTCATATTGATCTTAATCAACCAAGTCTAATTCTCATCTCATTTCTCTCATTTGAATACTTGTGTTTACTAATATGGTGACCTAACAAGTGGTATCAATCGCTAGAAGAAGGTGTAGTTTATTTTTTTTGTGTTATTCGAACCAAAAACTTGTTTTTATCTCGTAAAAATCAAAAAATTTGCAACTTTCTTGCTTCTTTTGTGTTTTTATCACATATTTGCTTACAAACTTGTGTTAGAAACCAAAACAAACAACAAAGTTTCAAAATTTTTGGGTTTTTTNTCAACTCTTTTTGAACAAACAGCTTGAAGGTGTTCCCAAACCTCAAGACTTCTTGCCAGCCATTGTTCTTCCTAATAAGGTGTTCACTTTTATGGCTACCAAGAGTGCTAAGTTCTCTGGAAGGAATACACCTCTTACTGCACATATTCTGGAAATGGCAGAAGTTGTTAGAGATGCTGCTCAAGAGGAATCAGACCCTGCTTCTGAGCATTCAGACTCTGCTCCCACTCCATCCCAAGCTCAAAATGTTTCACAACATTCAGAGCAGTCACACTCAGAGGGAGGAGATGCTTCTCAACATACTGTTTCCAAAGAAAGGACTGCTTCTCTGCAAGGTACTGCTAGTCCTGTTTCATATGATGCTGAGAATCAACCACCCACTCCCAATGATTATACTTCCATAGATGGTTCCCAAACATCTGAAGGATATGAGGGGGTGATGGCTGATGAGGAGCCACCTGCTCAAGAAGGAGTTCTGAATGCTTATGCTTTGACAAGGGAACTAAGGAGACTGAAGAAAGCTTATGAAGATCAAGCTGCACTACTTTTGCAGTTGAGCCACAAGTTCAAATGATTAAAGAGGTTTGTTTGTCCACTTGTTAAACTTCACAGGCTATGGGTCAAGTCACAACAGAAACGTGGTCACAAACCTAAGTACAAGAAAAGAAAGTTCAAGAAACATTCTTCATTCTCATTGGGGAGGAATTTGTAGAATAAGAATGTGAATAAAGATGCTGGTTTGGATAAGAATGAAGATGTTGATTTTAATGATGATATTCAACCACTTGAAGAAATAACACCACTTGAAGAAAACATTCCTCATCAAGATACTGCTGAGAGAAAGAGTGATGAGACTGAGCAAATTGATATTCAAGATGCTGATATTCAAGTCAGAAGTGGTGATACAGAGGAATTGGATTTGGAAGATACTGGTGTTGAAAATGTTCAAAGTACTGCTCATCAAGATACTGCTCATCAAGGTACTGTGAGACAATTTTTAATCACACTAAGGACCTTGGATTTTGAAGAAGATGTGGGTCCATCCACTCCAGTTCAGGAAGAAGAGGTTAGAAAATCTACCAATAGTGATGATGAGACTATTGCTGAGATTATGATTAGTATATCCAGACCTAGAGGTATTGTTATTCCTGGAGTTGAACATACAGAAGATATACAACCTTCTTCTCAACCTACTCAAGAGCTAGCTCCTAAGGATAAAGGGAAAGGAATTCTAGTAGAGTCAGACAAAAAGAAGAAGAAGGAGTTTACTTTAGCACAGATAAAGGCTTTTCAAGAAGCTCAAGGTGAAGAAGCTGCCAGGAAGCTACAAGCTGAATTAGATGCTGAAGATGAAATTTTAATCAAGCCAATTGTTCAACCAAGGAGACCAATGACAAAAGCTCAAGAAAGAAATTTTTACATGAGTTATTTGAAAAGTCGTGGATACAAAGGTCTGCAGAGGTTAAAGTATCAAGAGATGAAAGATCTATATAATGCTTTCAGAGAAGCTTATGTAAGGAAAGTGGATGGTATTATTGGTTTTGATACTGAGGAAGGAAAACAGATGGCGGATAAAGTTAAAACAAGAAGCTCAAAGAGAAAAGGAACAACAACTCAAGAACTGTCATCAAAGAAGCTCAAGACCACAATTGAATTAAGAACTAATACAGTGGATGAGCTGAGGAATTATCCAAGGGTTGTTGATTTTGATTATCCCAAGGCAAAAAAAGCTGCTGAGACAAAATCTAAGATATCTGTATTGGAGGTTGTAGAATCAAAAGAAGATGGAGATTATTTTGTTTACCACAGAGAAGATGAAAGCTTTAGAGCATTTAATGTGCTGTGGGACATATTGTATCTTTTAGACAGAGAAGATTTGCTCCATTTATACCAGCAGATACAAGCTTATTTTGAAAATATTCCACTGAAAGGAATAGGGTTAGTCTTGCTGAGTGATCTTACAACTCTTTGGGATACTGAAGCAACAAGTACAGATGATATTTGGAAGAATCAAGAAGATTGGGAAATTTAAATTTGGAGATACTTTGATTCAGCTGGAGTACAAGTGTTAGAGCTAGAAGATGGAACCATGATTCACATGCTAGCAGAAAGGAGATATCCTCTTACAAGAGATCTTATGATCAGAATGCTAGAACATGGTATGGAGGTAGAAGAAGAGAATGATACAACTCTAATGGTAATTGAATTGTTCATCAAGTGGACAATTTCAGCAGAGGATGAAGCATAAATATTGGTATGGTTTTATAATATATATATATATATATATATATATATATATATATATATATATATATATATATATATATATATATATATATATCTTTTGAATAACAGAGTACTTTATTCAAAGTACTGTTATACAAACAGTACTTTATCAAAGTACTGCTTGAAGTTTTTAAACCAGTAAAGTTCTTTATAAAGATAGCAATTGTCCACTTGATGTTTGTAAGTGTGCAAAATATTTTTTGAAGCACAGAATAAAATAGCAACAAAATGTTTTTGGGTCACACATGATGTTGGTATTTGTACTATACAACAAATGGTATTCAACTCACCATGTTTAACAGAAAAGAAAGAATTTGACTCATCATGAGGGTACGGCTCTGATGTGATAATAAAATCCGTTTTTAGTTGACAATTTACTAAAAATTGTATGGTTTTCAACTCACCATATCTGTGATAGTGAAGAGTTGGCTAGCCCAAAAGATAATGGCTTGTGGTAAAGGCTGTGGAAAATCCATTCATATGGTAATTAGTTCACCATGGTAGTGATTGTACTAAAAGAACTAGCTAGTCCAAAAGCAAACGGCTATTGGTAAAGACTACTCAAATCCGTTGATAGCTGATGATTTGCTAAAATTCATATGGTTATCAATGTACCATGGTTTACTAACCTAAACATTGGCTACTCCAGAGTTAATGGCTTTGGTAAAGAGACATCAAAATCCATTATTTTTCAATGATTCACCTCTCACAGGAGTTAACACACCTGGAAGTGATGAGAATAGTATGAAACTTAAAAGATTTGATGTATCTTATGTCAATATGTTGCTGAGTAGCTGTAAAGATTGTTGCTAATAAAGATTGATGATGAAGAGTACTTTGATGGTGGTTATATGATTACAGTACAGAAAGATACAATCATTCCATGAAGTTTACGATGATATGGCTTAAGGGGAAGACAAAGAAACTTGAAATCAAGAAAGTAGAATTCAAGTTAGGGGAGGATTGTTGGGTTATAAAGACAAAGTACTGCTGGAAGATCAAAATATTGCTTCTCATAAAAGTCAAAGTGCTGCTGAAGAAAGTCAACGTACTGTTTATTAAAGTACTGCTATGATCAAGTACTACAATGTAAAACGTTTAAGGATTATTATGTAATTCTAGAATGTTCTTTAGATTAGAGTTAGTTCACTTGTCGTTCAAGTATTGTAAATCGACTAGAGTTTTCCTTATGCCTATAAAAGGATCCCTAGGTTGGCATTAGAGAATACGAACATAAGAATACGATATTAGAGATATTTACGGATTGTTAGTGAACCTGTGTACATAAGCAGGTTCAAAGTTTCAATATAATCAAAGTTCTTTGATAATTCTTCTTAGCTTTGTTAAAGTAGATTCCGCATACATAACAGAGTTATTCAGTGTTTCATTGTTAATAGTTTAGGATTTATCCAAGATTATTATACCTTTACAAGCTACATAGTTAGTTTGGTCAGAGTATATCAATCCAACAATTTAACACATAACAAGCAGCACTTACAGCTTCAGCCCAAAATTGAATAGGTAATAAAGAGTCTGCAAGCATTGTTCTTGCTGCTTCTATCAATGTTCTATTCTTCCTTTCTGCAACACCATTCTGCTGTGGAGTTCTAGCAATGCTAAACTCCTTCTTAATTCCTTTCTTGGCACAAAATTCATCCATAAACTTGTTTTTTAATTCAGTCCCATTATCACATCTAATGGATCTTACTTTGAGTCTCAATTGATTTTCAAGGGCTATTATAAGATCATGAATGGCATCAAAAGTTTCATCTTTAAATCCCAAGAAAAAGACCCAACTAAATCTGCTACAATCATCTGTTATAACTAAGCAGTATTTCTTCTTATTTAAGCTTGCAACAGAAACAAGTCCAAATAGATCCATGTGCAACAACTCCAAAGGCTCTCTAATAGTTCTCTCCTCAATCTTTTTGCATGAAGCTTTATGTTGTTTACCCTTCTTGCAAGCCAAACATGAATGATCAGTCTTGAATGTTTTAGAAGGTAAACCTCTAACTAAATTGCCTTTAACCAACTTGTTGATATTATTGAAATTCACATGTCCTAATCTTCTGTACCACAGATGTGCTTTTTCAAGTGTTGCCTTTGCTACTAAACATGTTGCTCTTCCAGTAGAGTTGATATTCTTCAAATCCAAACTGTACACATCATTGGTTCTTAGTACTCTCAGTGTTACCAAGTGATCATCAACAAACTTGAACTCAGGGGAGAGAATAAGACATTCTGTATCAGTGAATAACACAGGATGCTTCTTGTCACAGATCTGAGATACTGACAAAAGGTTGAACTTAAGCTCCTTCACATAACGAACATTCTCAAAATCAATGCATCCTGCCTTGATGGTTCCTTTGCTAGTAATTCTCCCTCCACCAGGATCATTTCCAAAAGCAACTCTTCCTCCAAAATATTCCTTAAAGTCTGACAGGATCTTCTTGTCTCCTGTCATGCTACCAGAGCAACCACTATCAACAATCACATGATCCTTAAGCTCCTCTTCTGGGTTGCCCTGCACAAAAGAAAAAGAAGTTAGTTTCTTTTAGGAACCCAAGCCATTACTTACTTGTGTTCCCCTTGTGGAGTGACATACTCAAATTCTTTGAGTATGTAATCTCCACTGTTTTGGAAAACATCATCAAGAACTATTTTCTTTGGTTCCAAAACCTGTGTTGGATTCTCAACAACACTCCCTTTTTCACCCTTACTTGCTGAAAGTATTGTTTGTCCCCCATCAGTACTTTCTTTCTAAACCCAGTTAGATTTAACACCGTGTGTTGAGCTCTTTGATCTAGGTACTTTATTTAAGGTGTAAGGCCTTCTAGGTTGATATTAATTGAAACTCCTTGGTCTTACATTCAAAAAAGTACTAGCAGTACCTTGATTGGGTGAAAACCTAGCAGTACTTTGAGAGGGTACTGCTTGAGAAATATTTGTCTTACCAGTACTTTGAAAAGTATTTCTTGAGGGTACTGGTGATTTGGAAAAAGGACTTTTCTAATGAGGGTACTTATAGTCTTTTGAGAAATTACTATGGTTAACCCTATTTGAGTGATTCCAAACTGGTTTATTCTCCCTTGACTTATGGTTGACAGATGTTGTCCTTGGGAATTGATTTAGATATTCTGAGTGAAAGTTACAGTCCTTAATCAAATGATCAGGACTATAGCATACAAAACATAACTTTTGATCCATATTCCCAAATTCTCTTCCTTTAGTTCTATGACAAAAACTCTCTTGACTTTTTGGTGAATCATTAAAAGGTTTTCTAAAGTTAGCAGTATTTTGAAAAGTTTTTCTTGAAGGTACTGCTGAATGTCTAGCAGTACTTTGAGAAGATTTTTGAGGTACTGCTTGTTTTGAAAAAACTTTAGGGAACTTTTTATCATTGTTAACACACCCTGAACCCTTAACATTACTCCTTTTGTTATCATCCTTAGTGTTAGAACCTAAGTTTTTCTACATTTTAGTCAAGTCTCGGTTATTTCAACATTTGTAACAGGTTGCTAAGTTGATTAAATATGTAACTATTAAGGATGGGTCCATTACTCGTCCAACGGGCCTAAAGCCCAAACGTTTAAGAGAAGGGAAGGAGTAGGCATGTTGCCCTAGCTCCCATCCTATAAATAGGACATCTATGTATCCCATTCTCTTGTTGGTTATTTCAATACATTAAAGAAACTCTTGCACTTTTATTCTTCATATTTGTTATAATCAACCAAACTCTATTTCTCATCTCATTTCTACCAAATCTATACTTGTGTTTACAATATGGTGACCTAACAAGTGGTATCAATCGCCAAAAGAAGGTGTAGTTTTTTGTTTTTGGTTTTAACGTCCCAAAAAGTACTTTTTTATTCGTTATTTTTTCAAAAAGATTGCTACTTTCTTGTTTGTTTCGTGTTTCTATCACATATTTGTTATCAAACTTGTGTTACAAACCTAAACAATCAACAAAATATCAAATTTTTTGAAAAAATTCGTACGATTCTAAAGTTGTACCATTTTTCGAAAACTTTCAAATTTTCAAAAAGTGGTTCAAGTTTGCAACTTTCTTTAAGATTTCATCATTTTAAAGCTAGTTGTACAAGAATCTTGGAATAAAAACGTGTTTTTGGATTGCTTTTATCAAAAACAAAAATCTGCCAAAAAGTGTACTTTTTTCGAAATCCTTAAACCCTAACTTTCGAGATCTTTTGTGACTGCTCCTAAAGTGTTTTCGTTGGTTACTCAGTGCTTTTCTCTCTTGTATAAGAAAGAAAACACTTCGACTTGTTGGATATTTTCGATATTGTATAATCTCGAAAATTTGTGGAATTTTTTTTCAAAAATTTTGAACTTTCGAGATCTTTTATGGATTAACGAAATCTTTTGATTTTCGAAATCCTTGGAAAACTTTCGAAATCCTTTCATAATTTTCGAGAACTTTAGTAATTCCAGCTACAGTAAAATTTCTCGAAACTTTGTTAAAATTTTCTCGATAAATCTGTTTTTTCGAGAAATTTTGAATTTTTTTCGAAATCTTTGGGAATTTTCGAAATCTTTCGTACTTTGACTATTTTTCGAGATATTCAACATTTTAAGCTTTGGAAACATACTTGGGATAGTTTTCAAGAATTGGCATAATACTTATACCTTCTACAAGATCCATTTTCACACAAGTATTTCATCATGTCTCAACCACCGTACTACAACTTTCATCATCAGCAACCATATCATCAAACACAATTATTTCGTCAACAACAACAACAACCTCAACAATCATATTCATCTAATCAAATGGTCCCTCAACAACATGTTATGATGCATCAACATCAACAACTGCCTTAACCTCCACCATTTCCAATGCAACAAATCACTCAACCGTCGAAACAAACTCATTGGTTTGACCAAATGTGTGAAGTAATCACTACTCAACAATCAAGACATGAAGCAGGTTCACTTGACACACCACCCATGCACACACCCGGTAATTATGCTCAGTGGTCAAGTCGATTCCTAAGATTTCTTGAACTCAAGAAACCACATGGCAAATACATGAGACAAGTTATCAATGAAGGCCCATTTGTAACACCGACTACCCATGTCCCTGGTGATCCTAATGCTAATCCACCTGTACCGGAATCATACAGACCCTATTGCAACAACTACTTCACAAAGAAGCTGATGAATATGCCATGATCTACACTCTTCAAGGCATACCTAATCCAATATTTCGCAGTGTTGATGCTCAGAAAACTGCTAAGGCAATGTGGGAACATGTTCATCTCCTAATGGAAGGAACTCAGTTGAATCAGGAGGACATGAGTCAAAACTTTACATGGAATACACACATTTCATGATTGAGCCAATGGAATCACTTGAGTCATACTATCACCGCTTAACTAACATCATTAATGACCTCGATACACAACATCATCTTTCCAAAGATTGCTGTCAACACGAAGTTCTTAGGATGTCTTGGTCCTGATTGGCAGAAGTATGTGACATTTGTTCGACAAGCCCGAAACCTTCATGAAACACCATATGGTTTGTTGTATGACTATCTAAAACATCATCANCACTTGAGTCATACTATCACCGCTTAACTAACATCATTAATGACCTCGATACACAACATCATCTTTCCAAAGATTGCTGTCAACACGAAGTTCTTAGGATGTCTTGGTCCTGATTGGCAGAAGTATGTGACATTTGTTCGACAAGCCCGAAACCTTCATGAAACACCATATGGTTTGTTGTATGACTATCTAAAACATCATCAACGTGAAGTTGACAATGATCGCGCTCTTAGAGGAAACTATTCACAGCCCCCACCTACAAAATCTTTGGCGCTTGTTGCTCAATCACATGTTCCGGCTCCACCATTACAACACAATGTTTATCATCCAGAACAGGCTTATCACAACAATCCATCTCCGTATTCATCTTATGATTCTTCATCGCACCCTCCTGCAAATCAATTTGCATCATATGACAACAATGACACCTTGTCTACACCACTCACTGCTAATGATGACGATGATGATGAGGACTTTAACAGTCTCAACCAAGGAATTGCACTCATAGCCCGGGCTTTCAGCAAATTCTCAAACAAGTCCAACAATCGACTTCGTTCATCTTCAAATACAAGGAATCAAGCTGTCATTCACGATGGTCGCGTTGAGATTCAGAATCGCAACTGTAACAGATTTGGATCGGGTGGTAATATGGGTAACTCTACTTCTGGACAACGGTTTAACAACAATGGAGGATTCAGGAACAATGGTGGTGTCCCTCAGAGAAC
>LBNU01013959.1:21779-53052 GCA_014162995.1 Artemisia annua | reverse complement strand
GGCATTGTGTTCTATGCCAAGTTTTCTCAAGTTTAATAGAATATAAAGTTAGTAATTCTCTGTGTTGTTCTTACTGCTTGTGTTAATATTCCGCGTTAACATCAAGTATACATTGTTTAAGAGTTTCTCACATAGATAGTTTGGATTTATCCAAGGTGTCTATTGTCTTACAAAGGCTACTTAGATCCAGAACTTTTGGACCTACACCCTTCTTTTGTGAACAATGTGGATAATTGTTCAAAACGTTTTCATCAACTCGTACTTGCTTTGACTATTTTCGTGTATTACTTTAGGGAGATGATTTGCACACATTATGTTTTGATTTGCACACTCACATGTACAACCGGCTAAAGCAGTGTACATACGCATTAGAACAATTTAATTCACGTTATTGAGTTTCCTAATCAAAAAATACAATGTGTAAATCATTTCCCATTACTTTATCTCGCTCTTTTGTTTTCTTAAAAAAAATCCCGCATAAATATCTTAATAGATATTTTGAATTATGCTCTTGATTTGGTAAGAGAGCTGATTGGGTCATCAAGGCACTGTCAATCCTTGATGATCCCATGTCCTTAGCTTCCGGTTCACATATTAACTAAGCTGACTGTCACACCCCCAAAATGGGTTGCAGCGGAATGGTAACCGGGGTGTGATGTTTATGGAACAAAGTTACAGTTATGTTGAACGACCATTTTCGGTTTGCATTGCCAAAACCATAACCGAACTGCAAACCGAATATTTAATTTGGTTCGGTTCAATTATGCATTCGATCCGGTTATTTTTGGTTTTGTTCGGTTTTGGTTTTCGGTTTATACCGGTATTACCCGAACCATGAACACCCCTTGTTGTGAATGATAGTTTTAAGCTATGATTTGTTTATGTTATAATTTGTATATACTGGTAACCGTTTTGGCTTTTTATATACGGTTTCTTTCTTCTTCTTTTTTTTTCGAAAAATGCTACAATCACATAAGTTTTACAAAAACAATTCAACATAATGAGGTGTCATGTAATTTATGGCTTTCTTTTTCTTTCTTTGAATTTTCTCTCATAGTTTCATTCACAAATCTGCTTGACACATCATTCTGTAAATTTATTTTGTTGTTTTTGTATAACTTATGTGGTTATAGCTTTTTCTTTTTTTCTTTTTTCCCTCACACTTTTTATTTAACCTCACTCTTGATCGTTGTCAATGATAGTTTCAAGCTATGATTTGTTTATGTTATAGTTTGTATATAGGAAAAGAGTTAGGATCAAATGAGAAGAAAAACTAAAATGAGAAGGATGAGAAGAAACCACAACCACACATTTGAGATGCACCTACAAAAATAGATGCATCTCCCCTTAAATTTCTCCCTCTTATTTGAATTGTGTGGTTGGAAACTTTTCTCACTCTTCTCATTTTATTTTTTCTTCTTACTAGATCCATTCCCTATAGGAAAATGCTAATTGTCAATGGTTAATTAGCTACATCCTATATAAATGCAATTATCAATGGTTGTTAATTAGTTCGGTTTATTTGTGATATTTGGCCCAAATACTTTGCGGAATTCATGAATCCATGTGTTCTGAATGGGCTGGAAGTGGCAATAGCCTAAGATGTGACCGAGTGGTTAGTTGGTCCAACCGATATTTCCCGTGTGAATTCTTAAGACAACAGTTTACATTAGTTATTTCCTGCTTTCGCACTAATGAAAATCAATAGAAAATCCATCAAAACTTTCATGTATAAATACGAAAGTTGAAATTATAAAATAAATTTATTTAACAATTATAAACTTAACAAAATTTACATGTCCATTTCGTAATGTATACGCGATACTTACACTTTGTTTATAAAAATGACTATAGGACACATCCGGGGTAAAGTTTTCACGGATAGTTCAAAAGAATTTGAAACTTTTGTGTACCACAAAAAAATATGAGAACTGATCGAATGTCACATATGGGTGCAGAGGGTGTGTGCGAATAGTAGAAAGAAAAAAAGAAAGTAAACTTCAAAGCGCTAGTATGAAACTAACAAGAGATGCAATTCTATTCTTCGAAGAAAACAAAAAACTCTACCCGAAATGGAAAACTCAAACCCGATATAACAGATAGATGCCCCAAATATGATGTATAACAATTGATAACGACTTGGAAACCAATGAATAAGGACCACAAAAGCTACCCTTCCTATCACCTAGCGACTCTCCCTAATTTTAGATAGGTAGATGTGTGTCAAGTAATGGTATATAACCGACCCCTAAATAAACCATATAAAAATTCAGTCGGAAGGGCTTTCATAAGCCACCGGCGAAGGGGAGGCTTGAGCGAGGCAGGTTAACATGGAGTAATCAGAACTCTGGCTAGCTAGAAACCGGAGTGTACACCGACGAGGAAGGAGGACCACTCTGTATGTTGCGCAGTATCTAAGTAATTCAGTCTTAAACTTCCAGTTCATATCCTTTCAAGTTTCAAGTAACACTTGCTAAATTGAAGTATTCACAAAAGTCACATCATTAACTTCTTTGAAAAATTTTAAAAGGGGTATTTAGTAGTACAACTTTAAGAAGACTTACAAGTTACATACACCATAACTTATCGGAAAGAAGAAGACAAGAAAAAAGTAAATGTACTGTTTTCCCTTTACTGAAATCTTAGCTATCATCATATCATGATTCAAGTTCCAATAGACCATTATTGAAGACAGAAGTAAATGCACTCATCTGGTCCATAGAGAGTACCACCCCTATCTCAATTCCACCTTTCAAATTCTTACATCCACTCAAAGAAATTACATTCACCCTACCATGTTTATCACTTGACATCTTCTCAACCTTTTCAACTTTCCCCCATCCAAAATCCATCCCATATGAATCAACTTTAGGTGAACCAAGAACCCTAATGTTCAATTCATCCCAATCACAAATCCACCTATCACCACCTCCTAAAACATCCTTATCAAGTCTCTTAATTTCCTTACCAACCGATCTCGCAGCATAAACGACACCATCTTCACCCACTAATTCACTCTCTAATACCTCACATCTCCCAAAAGCTATACAATTCCCAAAATAATTTGAAGGTATATCATACCCTAATCTAGTAATCCCTCCTGCATTAAACCCTAGGTATAATGGACCACCTTCAAAATTAAGGGTTTCTTGGACTTTAATTAAGCAAATCCATATATAAGAACATGCGCTAACATAAGGAGATAAATGTAATGGTGGATCCTCATTTATCATCTTGCATTTTTTAAGAATATGATTTTTGATCATGTTTATGTCTAATGAACTCAAAGCAAAAGTTGATTTCACCATTTTATGATCTCTTTCTTCATGGGAATCCTTAAAATAACTTAAACTGTTCCACCATTGTTTTAAAAACACAGTCTTAAGCAAATCATTATCCAGAATCACACTCCTATCAAACCAAGGTGTAGACTTAAACCCTGAAAAGCAATCTTTTTTCAAGAAAGATTTACATACCAAAGCCCAACACTTCATAAATTGATCAAAAGTACGTTCATCACAAGCTGCATGTTGCACCGTGACACCAACAGAATAACCCGAATCACCAAAAACCGTAATCTGAACACCCATAATAGGAACAAAACCACCCAGGTGAGTATCACGTGACATGGAAGGACTAGGTAACTGTGGCAAAAGTGAGTAAATATTAGCCACACTTTTTGCATGGTCACCACAAAAATAACCAATACTGCCATTTGTTTCACCAATAGTGACTGAAACCGAGTCACCTTTGGTATAAACAATGTGGGGTTCTTCGGGTGATAGTGGAAGTGATATCTTTCCTGCGAGAGGGTAGAACCGGTTGAGGGTGATAGATAGTGATTGTTTAAGGTGGATGATGACGGTGGCCATGGTGGTTTTTTGCGACGGTTTTTGGAAGAAAAAAAGGGTTTGGTATGAAGGGTAAAAAAGCCATGGGATATCTAAGAAGGTTAAGGGAAGTGAGATCGGTGGTATGATGGAATCTGGTGGTGGAGAGATATGGCATCGTTCGAGAATTTTTACCTCAGAGGGTACCGCCATTGATTGATAGAGTTGTGATGGATACGTTATAGCATTTATATAAGCCACTCTTCTTTTTTTATATTGTGATACTTTTGTATATAGGAACGTGTTTTTATCCTTTTAAGGTTTTAATCGTTGTATTATTAAATGTAGAGAATGAGTGATTGAAGAGAAAAGGAGGCAATTGTTATTAAAAGTTAAAAGAGTATAGGATTATTCATAGGATTATTCTATTCGTATTGGAAAACGGTCGACCAAGAAATATTATATTTCTTAAATTGGTAATAAAATATTAACACGGTAACCGCGCGTTGCGGCGGCGGGTCAATGAAAATAAAATTTTCCGGTGAATCATGTATTTTAGTTTATAATATTCTTTTTGACAAAAAATTTACGGATATCAAGAATTTCGTTTTGCTCGTGCCCGTTCGGGCTCGAGCCCGTTGGCTCGTGTCCGTTCGGGCACAAACCCGTTTGGCCTGTGACCGTTCGAGCTCGAGCCCATTTGGCCCATTACCTAGTCGGGCTTGAATATTTGTATAATGTGATTTATTATTTGTATGAGTGACATTTAATGCACGAATTGTGTTTAAGTTAGTTGTACAATATGCTTGATAATTTTTATTTCTTATGTAAGGGGTGTTTTAATAACTGTATTAATTGTATTTATTGATTAGTTAATTAATTGTATTTAATGTGCATAATGATTTATTTATTGTATTTAATGTTAGTATTTCTATTTTAATTAGTTGTACTTTGAGATTAAGAACTTGTAAATGTTAGAAAATGTGTTTTAGTTAATTGTACTTTTAGCTTTATAACTTGGATTACTTAATTTTAAGAGTTTTCCATTATTAGTTGGCCTTAGGGTGGTGGCAACGTGAGTCGGCAATCCTCGGCAAACCTCGGCATCAACATTGCCAGTGGCTCGGCATGACAAATTCGGCATCTCATTCGGTAAGTATTACCGATTCGGTGAACACATTTGCATTTAATAAATTGGAACGTTGCATCTTAAATGTTGCTATCGTTAGTTTGTTTTCAAAATCAAACACCCATTTACAAAGATCTTGAAGCTTTTTCAAAGTAATTAAACCAGAAAGATTCAACAGGGACGAATTTGTGTTTGTTTTCGTTTGCTGGCTGCGGATTTTAAGAAGTTTTGTTTATCAGTTTTGAGGGATTCGAATTTTACAAGAGATAGTAGGGACATTTTTGTTTGTGTATTGTGGTTGCAAGTGTGTTTGTTGAGGTGAAAGAAAGTATGACTGCAGGTGTTTGCTAGGGTTATTGGTGTTTTGCTTGGGCTTGTATGTGATTAAGAGTATGCTTGGGCCTAGACAAAATAAATCAAACATAGTAGTAGTGCTTCATGTAATATCTCTAAATTTACCATCTTTCTGTCCAACACGTATTGGAAATGCATGCATGTATGTACACGTATTGGAAGCATGCATGTATGTACACGTTAAATATAATTATGAGTTAAAAAAAATAAATAAAAAAAATAAAAAATAAAAAAAGGGTTTAGGCATGACATTGCCACTAAAAAACCAACTTTAGGCATGTTTAGGCAAAAAAAATGTGTTGCATGCTTTTTATTGGTCAATTAAAGTGAAACTCCATAAACCTTTAGGCAATAATGCCACCACCCTTAATGCTTTATAATCTATCTATACTTATTAATAAACGAAAATAATTTACAAGCACATTAAGCATGCCCTGTAATAAAGAATCTGATGTGTCTCTCTTTTGATTGGTCGGTGAGTTAAAGCGTACAACATCTCATTGCAATCCTCCTTTGCCTTCATTTTCTATTTATCACTTTCAGTTTATTTTTAGGAATGAATTAATGCAATCAATGAATTAATTCACACTATATGTTGGTTGACTTCGATTGATGATTTGTTTTGGAAATGAATTAACACATTCAATTTCTTTGTAACTGATTGGAAATGCATATCATCCTCTCCAATTCAAAAAACACACAAAACAACGAAGGTATCAATAAATTAAGTATTCGTAAAGGTAAAATTAGTTGGTAAATTTGGTTTCAATTGTAAGTTTTTTTTATGTTTTAATATATATGTTTTTGATTCACATTCAAATCAGGATTGGTTACATCAACTGCAAATGAAAACAGCATTGCAAATCATAACACCAGCATCCATATAAAAAACACCATAAAAGGTTAGACGATTCAAGGTTAGTAAGGTTAGTAGGTTAAAAAATTATCTCATTATTTTGTGGTTTTGCCTTTTCAGTGATATTTATTTCTAATTGATTTCTTCTAATCTTTTTGTTAAAAATTATCTCTCAGTATCCATATGAATGAACTGCTTTTATGTTTCATTTGGGATGAAGTTTTGAGTTGTATTTAGAACGAATTAATGATGGTATTCTATGCACACCACGTGTTTGATGAAATATGTGTGAAGCTAATATCATTTTTAATTTGGTATATTATTATTTGTTCATAGATATAATGGACGTGTGTAATTACGAGAGCAAATTTTAGATGTCTGGTGCTTTTCTTGGTGATACGAGCAAGGTAGCGGACTGCGGTGGCGAGTTGGATTATGAATCATCTTCTAAGGTAAAACAAGTTATTAAGCGTATAGCCTCTGATCAGTTGTTTAGTTCGAGAACATTATAGTATTCAATGTATATGCTGAGAGAGATTGGTAGATGTTTGTGGATTGATTAAATTTGAGTTGTAATCAACTGATTTTTAATTGTTCTAAACAAAAATTCTAAACTTTTTACAGACGTGCATTTCGTTCTCCACCACAATAACATTATATTCTTTATATACAACATCTATGAGGTTTATAAAGATTTTCTATTGATGCAAACTATGTTCTAATTAGGGTCTGTTAGCATAGCTTATTTTAAGCAGCCAATTCGACGTCTTTTACATGTTATTAGGGGCTATTTGGATAACATATTTTCAGCAGCCTTTTTAGCGTCATTAACGTGTCATTAGGGGCTGTCATTTTGGCGTCATTAACATATCATTAGAGGCTGTTCGGATAGCTTATTTCAGCAGCCATTTTAGCATCTTTAACATGTTATTATGGGCTATAGGGGCTGTTTTGGTTGCTGAAGCAAAACTCGAAACAGAACCTCAAGTAGAATAGCGGAAATAACATCAATTTGGAGTTAATTATGGAGACATAAAGAAATATAGTATTGAACGTATATGTTGAGAGAGCTTTATAGATGTAAGAATTATACTATTGAATGTATGAATTATACTATTGAATGTATTATCTTTATAGAGTAACTGTGATGCAATTAACTTCTATGTTCTGAAACGCGTGCAATTTTTGCATCCGTTTGTGACAGATCTTTCTGCAGTTGTTGGAGGTATATTTTTTATTATGCTCTGTATTCCTAACCAATATAATAGATTAAAGCTTTCAAAACGGGTGGTTTGGGAGGGTTGTTAATGGGTCAATATAGTTCGCGTCGAAAAAAAGGTCACTAATAACTAATGTTATAAGCTTGACTAAAGACTATATCAATAATATTATTACCTAACTCCTAAAATAAATCAATATATGAGGTACGTTTCATTTTAATTACATGTTGGATGAGGTTTTAGATCCGTTGATAACTTAATTTATAAGAATGTGACTTACAATAATGTAGTAGTTTTCCGTTTCATCCTTTTTATATATGTCATGTTATAAATTTTGAATTAGGTAGTGCTAAAGGGGTGTTTGGAGAACTGCTAAATGGTACCTCAATTGTTTATGTTGTAGTTTTTATCCGTTTCTGTTTATGTTGTAGTTTTTTGTATTCTAGATTTGTTAATTGACATCAATTGTTTCATGTGTTTTGTAGAAAGGGAGGTTAATTTACGACACTAGAAAGGGAAGTTGTGCAACACATGTACTCGGGCTCCAATCATTTATGTGGAACAGGTTCCGCAGGCTCCAATCAACTTACTTTCAAATAGAAATTGTCCCACACGAGCGATCCACAAAAGGTATGTGTTAAAACGGGTATCTTTCTAATGATTCAAAACATTTTAAATTCGTAATATGGTCTCTATATAATATTTTTCTAAGTGTGCTAAAAGGGGTGGTCTACGCAGGTTGGATAATGGCTTGGATTGACGTATTAGTAGCATTTGTTGGTTCGGTCAAACGAGTCTGTAGCCTTGCTACTTGCAGCTTGCTCGGGGTCCAATCAACTCAATCTCAGAAAACGGGTGTTTAAAAGGTTGTTTTGTCAGTGGTGCCTAAAGGAGTAGAAGTTGATCGATTACAACTGTTTCTATTGTATGACGGCACAGGAAAACCATCGGCTAACAATAACTATTCAAAGGAAAATATATGGACATGCAACAGATGTTGAAATCTGGCCTTTGAATGAGGAGAGCGTTTTTCAGGTTGTAATGTGATTTTATTGGAGAACTAAAAAAAAAGTAATCCGTAAGCGTGAAATTGAGGTAAAAGTTCAGTTTTTCCCTGTTTAAAGTTATTGGATAAGGATCCTCTCATGTTCAAAAAAACAAATGTTGTGTTTGATATGTATATCTTTAGCTATCTATTAAATAGGCAGTCCAACATACTCTCTTAGTAAAATTTAGGCACTGAGATTTATATATTCGTTATCGTCTTTGTTGTGCAGGCCTTTGCCGTTTCTGGTGTTGTATATATCGAAAGAGAAAGAGGCAGACCGGTAAGTGGGGTAAGTTCTGTTATAAGACCTGTAATATAAATGTTGATTTATTAAAAATATTTTAAATCGGTATGGCAATTACAGGTTCCTTCTACTCTGGTGACTATTAGGTATTTCCGGTTCTTACTAATCTTGCTAAGTAATAAATAAATTGGTATGTGAGTGCATATTTGATGTTAAGTCATGTATGAGTACCAACCATATTATGATTCTTATCCACGGGTTTCTGAATCCTCACGGTGCGCTTTAGCTAATATATTTAAGTTGTGTTCGGCTGTTCGCTTTAGCTAACTTTTTGTTAAATTCTATCAAGGATTTCGATACTTTGTCCTACAAGTGTTCTTCGGATTAACTAACTAATTTGGTCAGATTAGGAAACAGGAATCTTCTAGAGTTGGATGCTCAGCAGTGCGAGTTGCTGCACGATTTAAATAAGACAGATATTTGCTGGTGCATCTTAACCTGCTACTTATCTCTTGGTATAAGATTGTATTTTGGTTTAGACAACAATCTTGAGGCATGTTTCGGCGTATAGTTGTTTCTTCTTTGTGTGGGAGTCGCACACAATGTCTGTACTAAAAACTTATTCGTTGATCCCTTAATAAAATTTGCCTGAGGCACCAAACTCTTTTACCCAAACAAAAAACCTGATTGACTACAAACTTATACCTGTATTTGATCAGATAACAGTTCAAATCAGGTAAAACTTTGGTGCCTATCAAAAACTGTTTGACTAAATGAAGCAACTTAGGAGACTATTTCTTTATTGTCACTCTTTTTTGAATATATTAAACATTTATAAAATATAATTACAAAATCTGTTATAAAATAATTATTTTTTTAGTATAAAATTAGGAGATTGTAAACACTCAGTTTTGCAATGGAGAACTTTTAACTTTTTCAATCCACATTCCTGTCTGAATTCCTTTAATTTGACTCCAATTGACCTGTTAGCAATAAAGTTTAGCCCAAGTTGACTCATTTTTCACATAGCTGGGGATTTCATGGTCCTTATTATCGAGGTTTGCCTTTCTCTTAAGCACAGTGATTTTTTTTTAAAACTTCACATTATTAGATTGGAAAATGGTTGAGAGGCCTAAATGCATGCCTAATTTTATGCCTAAATAGATGTGGAGGTTGTTTATTGGTTTGTGAAAAAGTGGGTCTATTTCCTTTCACTAATAAGATGCTGACACATGGGATTAGGCATACATTTAGGCACACCAATTAGGCATGCCAATCAATGCTCTATTAGATTAGGTGTTGTTTGGGATTGAAATGGGACAATAGGTTGTTTAGGATTGCACATAAAAGACTGCTAATCATCAGGGCTAAGGGGGTCTTAAATTGTAACTTGCACATTAGTGGAATAGTGGCTGTTTGGAATTGCATATGAAACTACACGTTATAAAGATTATGGACTATTTGGGTATGCTTATGAAAATTGCATATTATGAAAGTGCAAGTTTCTTTTTAATTTTATAGCATACTAAGTTGTTTATTCATTAACAGGAGTCATTGGTCGTTGTTTCTTATATGCCTCAAACAAGGTACTGTGTACATCGTGGATTCAAATTATTGCAAGCCAACAAATACCAAAGAAAAGAAGAGAAAGACCGAGCAAAGTTACTGGCTGACAAGCCATTTTCAAAAGTAAGTTTATTTTTAAAAAACTCATTAGAGGTTGTCGGGATTGGTTATTAGATTAGAGGTTGTTTGGATTAATTATTAAGATGAATGTTGTTCTTTCTACATATAGGAACATAATCAACTACTTATAGACTTTTTAGGGTTGTTGGTCATTACACATGGAGAGTGGTTAGTGTAAGTTAACTCACTATATATGTACAACACGTAATCACTGATTTGCCGTTGTCTTTTTTTAACAGGGTGATAGTATGATCGCCTCTCAAAACTAGGGATTATAAAAAAAAAGGATAGTAACATAGACGAAGACGATTTCTGGATGCCACCTGCAGGAGATCGGTGGGATTATATGATGAGTTGTTTTTCTGTTTTAGTGGTTGGTACTAATTGCAGAGGTGTAATGGTGTATTTGTTGGAAGTCTAATATGTTTATGTGTGAACAAAGTAACAAATCTCTTCTAATAGCAGAGGTGTAATGTTTTGCTTAATTTTTTTTGCATTATCTCTTCTAAAAACCCGTCAATTTGACGGGTCTATAAGCTAGTATAGTATAAGATAATGGGTCCCAAGTTACAAAACAAGTACTAAGTGACTCTCTGGCGAAAAACGATTTACAATTTCTTAACCCTTACAATTGCCGATCGTTAATTAATGATTCCATCCATTGTCCCACTATTGTTTATTTGATTATTAATTTACAATTGTGGATTGGTTGGTGTTGTATTAATTTACGATTCATTCTCTTGGGTTATTTTATTGTTTCTCGTTTATTTTGGTGACTGTTGGCAACTTTGTTATATATCCCTACCATACAACCTTATTGATTGATTAATTGTTCTATCATTCAATTGTTCCACCAATCGTGGGTCGGTGATTATCATAATAATTTAGTCATCAATATTGGGTGGGTGTAGGCTATTAATTTATTGTCGCTTGTTGCTGTTTAGGGATTATTTTAATCGGTTTCATATTACTATCCCTTGAAGACGTTCGCTTTTTATTTAAACCCTAAACGACCTGATTGTTGTTTATCCTTTTTAAGAGGGTAATCGCTTCATTAGGGTTTAATCGATTATGGCTGGAGGTTAGGTGTTCTTGGCAATTCGTGTTAAACCCTAACTGTTTTACAGTTAGGGTTTTCTCCTTTGTTAACGATTTTGCGGTTTATGTGTGAGTGGGTTTAGAGAGATGAATAAAGGGTTTTTTAATACGAAGAAGGACTCTAATGTGCCGAGTGTTAATGTTGATGCTAATGTGAGTATTGATGATTGAATGCTACTGTTGATTTGTCGAAGGTGACTTTGAGGAAACATAAGAAGCCTAAGGATGTTAATCCTAATTCTACTCAGCCTATACTTGCATCGTCTGGTCCTATTATTACTGAGTGGAGTGTTGATGATGGAGATATTGATTTATCTACGATTGTGGACAAGAATAATCAAGTGAAGCCGGTTTCACTTGATCCTTTAGGTAATGATCCGAATGGTCCACATGGGGCTTCTAACAAGTCCCATAGTTCTGATAAGGTTGATACGAATGCACATGGGGCTGTTGGTATTGAGAAGGTTGGTATGGATGCTTTGAAACAACCTTCTACATCGTATGCTGGTGTTACTTCTAATGAACCTAAGAAATACATGTCTAACTTTCGTAGGCTGGAGTGTAGCAAGAAATCAACCGTTGTAGATCTTTCTGTACCTATGAAAGTGGTTGAAGAGGTGAACACTAGGTTTGAGAATACTCTGTATGGGTACTTCCTTGACCAACGACTTGCTTTTCCTGTTGTCGATTATTATGTACACAATGCGTGGGCTAAGTTTGGTATACAGAAGGTAATGATGAATGCAAAGGGGTTCTTTTTCTTTAAGTTCAATTCGAAGAAAGGTGTTGATGATGTTCTTGAAAACGGTCCTTGGTTGATTAGAAATGTACCTATTATTCTTAAACCATGGACATTGAACACCAACTTACTTAAAGAGGATTTGACCAACATCCCGGTGTGGGTTAAATTCCATGATGTTCCTCTTGCTATGTTTTCGGATGATGGCCTTAGTCTTCTTGCCACATTGATAGGCACGCCCGAAAGATTAGATGCTTTCACTAGCCAAATGTGCAAGGAATCGTGGGGCCGTAGTAGTTTTGCTAGATGCATGATTGAAGTGAAGTCGGATGAGGTGATTAGGGACAGCCTTACTGTTGAGATACCTTTACTTGATGGGTCGGGTTCGACTATTGAGAAGATACGGGTTGAATACGAGTGGAAACCACCTCGTTGTGATAAACGTAAGATTTTTGGTCATACTCTGATTGAATGTCCTAAAGTTGTTGTACTTCCTGCTCAGCCTACTAAGCCTATTACTGATGGTTTCAAGACGGTCAATAACAAGAAGAAGGGAAAGCAAGGTGGTTCTACTATTCTGGGTCAAGGAGGGTTTACTAAACCTGTTGTGGGTAAGCAATTTCAATATCAACCCAAAAAGAATCCTCCTGAACCTAAGAAAGTGGAAGTCTCTAAGAAGAATGCTTCTGATGTGGCTACTTCGAGTGGAACAAAGATTTCTACATCTAACCAGTTTGATGCTCTTAATATGGAAGATATGGATGCTTTTGGTATTCCTTCTAATGACACCAACAAGGATGTGGATTCTGGTTGTACAATGGAAGTTAATGAAGATAAGTTTACTAAGACAGGTACTGCATCACAAGAACCCCTTGTGAGTGATTTGAAAGAGAAGGAGTCGGTTGTGGCTCCTAAAACTAGTGATTCTTGTACTCCGCCCGCCTCTTCTACTAAGAGAGTTAACCCTTTTTCTAAGGTGGGAGAGATCGTGGTTTCTGATTCTGAAGATGAGGTGGTTGCTAACCCATTTGATGAGTCTGCTAATCTATTCGGTGGTAGCCAAGAGTTTGAAGATGATTATGATGACTATGACTACGATGACTATGCGAATCAGGTTTATGATCGTCCAGGGAATTTGGATGCCTTTAATGCCATGTATGGCACCAAGCTTCAAGGTCTTAGAAAGTAATTTTATTTCGTTATGTCCTATGTTATCATTTGAGTAGTGGTTTGTTTTCTTGTTTAGAAAATAGGAAGTATCTTGTTATGTAAGCTTTATGCCTATGTAACGGGCTGAGATATGGGATTTCACCCATATCCTTTGTACTTAAACGTTTTGGTTAATATATTTATCAGGGTGCAGGATTACTCCCCTTTAACCAAAAAAAAAGATAATGGGTCCCTAATTTAAGGGTTTAAGGATGTAAACTCCAGCTAAAAACTTTCAGAATTAAAGAGAATATATATAATAAATATATTTACAACACTTCTCCTTGTATATTCATCGTTTGTTATACACCATAATCTGCCTCATTAAAAATGTTACCAAGAAAACCCAATGGGATAAAAACTTGATAAAAGGAAAAATAGTGCAGTGCGCATAATACTCCTTCTCAAATTAATGTATATCTTTCATGTGTCAAAGGTCAATCTTCCGAACCAGTTGCTCAAAAACTTTTGTCGGTAAAAATTTTGTGAATAAATCTATCAAGTTATCACTTTATTGAATTTGACGAATATCAATAACTCCATCCTTATGTAGATCATTAGTAAAGAAAAATTTCAGAGAAATATATTTTGTCTTGTCTCATTTGATATACCTTTCCTTGATTTGAGCTATACACGCATTGTCTTTATATAATAATGTTGGATTTTCCTTTATAGAATCGAGTCCACATTCTTCTTGGATGTGTTGAATCATCAATCTTAACTAAACGCACTCTCAACCGGCTTCATAAAGTGCAATAAGTTCAACATGGTTTGATGATGTAGCAGTTAAAAGGATATGGCCATCCATTCCATAATTATTCATAACATTTTCCCTTGGATGTCCATTTGAAGATTATGCCTCGTTAAAACCTTACTAGACAAAACCCAGTGGGACAAAAATCTAGTGAAGGGAAAAGAGTACATAATTTCTTCATATGCTTAAGGATGTTTCCTCGTCAAAAATCTTACCAGGAAAACCCAGTGGGGACAAAACCATGGTTAAGGGAAAAAAAAGTGCAACACGTACTTCCTTCTCGTGATAATCATGTCAATCCAATTTTTTCAATACCAATGTTGTAATTGTCTTGATATAATAATCATGTTTGATTCTCGCATGAATAAAGGTTCTCCACATATTGTTCATATATCCATAAAGATTAAACATATGTCATACATCTCATTCTAGTACCTACTCGTACTTCATAAGTTATGTAGTGCCAACAAATTCAAATGAAATGATATAATATATCATGTATGACCACTAGCGAGAACTATCAATGTTTCATATGGATTTAAGTATGGCACTTTCAAAATTTTGTGAACATCATCTTTGTAAGTCAAAAAGAGACTTTTCAACATCATGTGATCTCATTGCCATGAGCGTTATCTATCAACATACAGTACATTTAACATGTTATTTCAATTTTCTTAATGCATAAGAAATTTATCCTTAAGATGTTCAATTCATAAATTAAGACAAAATTTATCTTTTATTTCGCATTTAGTTTCAGAGCATTTAATCGCCTTCATAATCTCTCAAGGAGTTTCATTGACATATCATAGTCAAATTCGGATGTCCTTGTAAAATTTCATGGGTAAACATCATCATTTCATGTCCTATTTTCAACAAATGTCGACTAAGACGATTGTAAGACGTATGCTCATATTGTTGATCTCATACAACGATTATTCAATTTGATCAAGTAGTATTCTCAAGAACTTTTCTTATATGCTCTGAGCATTTTAAAGCACGAGACATGCTTCATGCATTTATATCCTTCTTGGAATCTGATTGTACAATAAATTGCACGACCAGGCCTACGATGGTGATCGAATGATATAATGGGGTATTATGGTTGCGCCAAGCTTGAATGTAACCTGAAATAAGAAATACAAAGACACTACGTTAAGTGATTGCGCAGGGGTTGGGCCCTGCGAACCACCTCCGGCATGTGAATAAGTATTTGGTATGAAAAGTTTAATAAAAGTGAAGTAAAGTGGAGTAGTCAAGATTGCATACCAAATTCAACTCGTCCAAGGCTATTTATAGGGGAGGAAATAACCTTGGAGAGTGTTCACGTAAATTTAGGAGATCATGGGGGTGTCCCATGATTTGTGGCCACCGCTAGGGCTTAGTGTCCCACTCTTCCTATTTTGGCGGGGAGACCAGGGAGAAAGAGGAGACGTGGGTAAGACTCAGTCTTGGCCTTGTTCCGTCCTATCATCATCGAAGGATTTACCCCGAAGGGCTTAGACCTTCGATTGGCGAATTCCCAACTGGTAACTAGATCAAAGATGATTAGTCTTTACACCATTGAAGATTTTAGGAGGTTGACCAGAGCCTTCGATATGTAGGTTGCGATCAGGCTCGAAGGGGGGTCCTTCGACCTAATCGGAGGGTACATCATCAAGCCCCCCAGTCGAAAGTGATTTATACGTACAAGAGTACATTGCTTACGACTCTAGCATAACTCAACAACCCCTCCATATCCTCGAATATTGGATAAGAAAAAATATTTGAATTTCAAAAACGCATTAAATGCGCATGCCTGTGATTTAGCCGTTGAACAAAAAATTACAACGACATGATTATCGGTAATCTCAAATGATTTTTCAAAATTTAAAGTCTCTTCTAGATACTTCCACGTACAGTATAAATAATCATGGACTTTCAAACCCTAATTTACACACACCTTGCCGCTATAACCTACACAAAGCTGTGACGTAATTAACTGTAGCAACCAAAAGGTAACCTCTTCTTCTGTCTCATAGTTAGTAATTTAAGCATACCCACTTGTCATGAGCATGGACGCCAAATGCATTATAAGGCAACAAAAATGTACTTTGTCCAGAGAAGCTTTGGCCTTATTTCTGGAGGATTACCCCATACCCAAACAATACAAAGTCATGCTCCCCAATAAAAATCAGAGTATTTATGATGCCCCGAAAGGGTACGTGGGTCTATATACTCATGCCTTTACCCGATCAAACCTAAGAATACCCCTTCATCCATTATTTTTAGAGCTGTTACAGTACTATGAAGTACATATCTCAAGGTTCAATCCCTTCAGTTTAGCCAAACTTACCACTTACATAGTGATGTGTAAGGCGTATGGTTACGAGCCCATACTAGATGTGCTTCGAGGCTTCCTTAACCTGTGCCTTGGGGGAGATTGGCTAACATTATCGAAGAGGGGTGAAACAGATGTTCCAGTGTTGATCACCAAACCCTTTACAAACATAACTAATTGGAAAGGAAAATTCTTTTACATGCAAGATACTATCATACCTCCACAATATCTGGCACTCCTGAATGAATCATTCCATTTTGACCGCAAGAAATTCAATGATCAGCTTCCTTATAATGTTCGAAGTGATCCACTTTATCAGCGTCTCGCTCGATACCCTATGGATGTGCAAACCTTTCCAGAGCCCATCCTTTTTATGGCTGGTCTTGTGGACCGTTGGGAGGGATCTCCCCTGTTGCCTGAAATTCACTATGATGGCCAAAGTATGTATAAATAATTTAATAGATATAAATAACATATCTGATGATACTTATGTATCTGTTTATTTTGCAGTAATGGCCTTCCGAAACTTCGTTGTATCTGGTGGCGCAAAGGAGGCTAGCTTCATTCCCAAGGATCCTAGAGACTTTAGCTACGGGGTAGGTTCTCCGTCAGTCTCAGTAAACAACAATGATGTGGATTCCATGGTTCTAGAGCCAATAACGTCGTTTGAGGTATTTGCGCCGGCCAATGCCGAGGAAACTCCATTGGCAATAGAAGACGTTCCTGATGTGGAGATCCTTTCCTCAGATGACAGCCATGTGACCCATGCTGAACCATCTGGCATAGCTGATCGGGTTCGTGAAAGGAAAGGGACTGGTATGAAAGCCTCGAAGCCTCCTATCAAAAGGAAGTTTGATATACCGACTCCCTTATCCAGAGCTACAAAACAGAAGGAATCCCAGGACAAAACTACTGCTATTGCAGCCTCGGAGGATCCATATGATGAGGATATTCATGGTAATGACTCGTCATTGCTCAAGTGTCGTTAAAAATTTTATTCACTCAAAATTTCAAGTAGCTCATAATTCTTACTTGTGTAGGGTTATCTAACACAAAGGAAATCCCCAATTCTCTAGCCTGCCATCGACTAGTCGAAGGTGTTACCCCTGCCCGTTGGAAGGGAACCTTGGACAACACGTCTATAGAAAAGTTGTGTGACCTTCATGACAAAAGCTACACAAGGCAGGCTGCCCTTGATAACCACCTCAATACTCGAACGAGAGAGCTAGTTCGGACTGTCAAGAATGCTAAAGAGGAGTTGAGTATGGTTCTAGCTCGGGAATAGAATAGGGAGCTGTTGATTACCGAGTTGAAGGCAAAGTGTGATAAAGCTTCAAAGGACATTGAGAAGAACCCAACTGTGCAAGATCTGCGAGTCAATGCCATGAAGCTTGCCAGTCAACTAAAGGAAGCCCAAACTGAGTGTGGAAGGCTCAAGATGGAAGAGGCCAAAAGGTAGGGTTCAAGGAGAGAGTGTCCGTACTTGAGTCTAAGTGTTCAGGTCTTATATCTGAAAAGAATAGGCTTATGGAGCAAAAGACTAAGTTGCAGTAGGAAGTAGCCACTTTAGACCTTCGGTCTGAAGGTCTTCAGAAGGATAGGGCAGAGGTTGTGGCCAAGGTTGTCCCCTACATCGCCATGGAGTTATATCATAGTGATGAAGTCGGACAAGTGATAGCCAACTTGGTGAATGCTGCCATATATCATGGTAAATGTACTACCCTGGAGGAAATTGCTGAGATTGGGGAGCCTGTGATCTTGTCGAAGGTTCCTTATTATCGCTCTACACATGAAAGGGAATACGATGATGCTAGTAATGCGTTCGCATCAGCGGAGTATCCCTTTCTTACCGAGGCAACCAAAGATCCCATGGCCTCCATTGAGGAACTTCTGTCCAGGAAGCCTCGTAGGATTCAACCATCGTCTCCAAGTAGGAGGACCACTCCTGTGAAGCCCCCCTCTCACCTTGATCAAGAAGATCCTAACTCATCCAAGAATGCGTAAAGGTTGCCCTGTTCGCAATGATTTTACCCCGAGGGTGGTTTGTACCTGGTATGTGCTATTTTACACATACTTTTGACCTTAGTTTAAGTGATAAAAAGACCAAAAACTAACGTTAAACGCCAAAGATATCGTGTTTTTGTGTTTGTGACTGTGCAGGTAAGGATATTGCAAAAACAACATAGAAATCAACCAAAAAGCTTAAAACGAGCACGAGATGTGGAAAAGAGTCTAAAGTGAAGCCAAAGATGAAATATACTTAAGAAAAGCCCGTGAAGACAAATTATTTCTCAAAGGCTCAAGAAAATAAAAGAGACGCTTGATCAAAGTTCAAAGATGATTATGCAAGTTAAACTTTCCAAATCCGAACAAGTGATCACTTTTAAGCTTTTGAAGACCTTTTGGAAAGCTCGTCAACACATCACCTCAAGTTACAAGGACTTAAGTTTCATTTTGAGGAAGTTTAGTAGCTTTGTGTTAGAAGTTTACGCTTAGTTTTCATGAAATGTAAAAGACTAGGGGGCTAAGTGCACACAATGTAAAAAGGCAAGCCTCCTTGGCTCCTTTAAATAGAATCCCCTAGCCTTCATTTGAGAGGGTTAGCCTTAGTTTAATTTTGTCTTAGTGTAAGTTTTCTTTCTATGCAAGTTTTTTATTTCATGTCTTAAAAACTTTTCCTAGCTTAGTTTGTCTTTTCATCTTAATCTTTCTTTTGCATCTTTTGATCTTTTGAGCTTATTTTCGTCTACCTTAATAATCTAATAAAAGCTTTTATAAAACCCACCACCTTTGCATGTGTTTGTCAATTCGTATGGTATTAATAATGGGTTAGTGTTTGGTTTGGTGTTGTTGGCTTTTTAACACCTTATTTAGTTTCTTAAAAGTGTTTTCTACGTAGTTTTAATAAGTTTTTATTAGAATTAATCTATAGTTTTGAGTCTAAAAAAGTTCCAGCGTCTTAACTTGAGTTTTTGCGAGTTTGATAATTTAGTTTTAGGGTTTAGCGAGTAAGCAATTTAATTTAGCGAGTATGAACATTTTTGTTTTTTTTTTGCGAGTATGAAATCATGAGTTTAGCGAGTATCACTATTGTTTTGCGAGTATCATTTTTTTGTTTTGTCTTTGCGAGTTTGGGTCCTGAATATTGCGAGTAAGCAATTGAATTTTTGCGAGTTTCGTCTTGGCAAATCTAAAGTCTTGCGAGTATGGTTTCCAATCTTGCGAGTATGGGTTTATTTTGAACTTTTGTGAGTATCATTTTTCTATCTTGCGAGTATGCTTAGGGTTTAGCGAGTAGGAAGTTTAAAATTGCGAGTATCAAATTCTTTTTATTGTTGCGAGTATCGAGTTGTTGTTTTTGCGAGTTTGGTTCAAATGTTTGCGAGTATGAGTCATTTTAGGGTTGCGAGTATGGATTTCATGAGTAGCGAGTATGGATCCTAGTCTTTTGCTAGTCTGAGATTTTTAGTGTCGAGTCTTTTTGTTCCTTTACAAACACCATTTCTTTTATAAGCCGGGTTTGGCTTCTCATTACCTCATCGTTCTTTCGAGTGAGGGTTTTGTTTGGTCCTTTTCTAAACGAAACTCCGTTAAAATTTCTTAGAACCAATATAAAATCCAAAAAAAAAACATTTTCCGTTCTTAGTTTAATTTACTTTCTTATTAAGCTTTTCTTTATTTTCTTTTATCTAATTTCTCTTTCTTTCTTCTATTTCTTTTATCTTTGCACTTAATCATTTTCGTTAATCAAAAATACAAAACACCAAAAATATTTTCTATTTCTTTTACTTGTAGTTTCTTTAAGTAATGTTCGTTTTTCTTGTTAATCACGTTTATCTTAAACACGTTTTCTTTAACATTATTGATTTTAAGTTTTAAAAGTTTTCTCGTAGTATAGTTAAAAACCAAATCAAATCTTTCAAACCCATTCACTTCGCATAACTCACGACTCATTTGACAAGATCAATTCAACCCTCGTTGGGACTACGGCCCGTGGTTAAAAGCTTCACCGCTTGATTCTACCACACCAGTACCCTTTGAACATTTTATTGCTTTTTGACAATTTGAATACTTAGGATGCTTTCTTTTATATTATTTGGAAATCTACTTGCTTCAGGGACTTTATCCCTTTTTTAATATTATGTTTCTCTTCTTTCCACGTTATTTAACAACGTTAATTTACAACCTAAGGTTATCGTAGATGAATATCCTTATTGTGTGTACTTTGAACCAAGATTTTTAGCAATCATATAATTTAACTGCTGACGGAGGGTCGCGACCCACTCCATCTTTTATCCTTTTAGTCAGAGGGCTTCGAATACCCTTGGACTTTCTAGGAAAGTTAACGTGAATTATGACGGATGTGTACAAGACATCAATATCTTAAATAACCCTTCGAACATTGAAACTTGTATTACTTGGCTGAGTAAATCTTTGTTGTATAAAACGAAACAAGAGATTCGAGGGAAATACGTTATATCATTAATTGGGTAGAGAGAATTACATCATTTGATGAAATGAATACTAGGACACCTACCATTAATGCTTCTTTCCTATAATGAGAAGAGTGCAATACATAAATTGAAATAGACAAATTGTCTTTAAAACAGTAAGTCTTATAGGTAAAACTTACGGAGGTTAGTACCCTTCTATGTCCTGTCAACTTCGTCTCCGAAGAGTGTTGCAAGCTTGTAGGCTCCATTGTCGTAGGCTTCAGCTATTATGTAAGGTCCCTCCCATGTAGGTCCCAATTTCCCTTGGTACTCGGCTTTGCTTGCGCTATTGAGTCGAAGGACGTATTCGCCTGGCTTAAAAGTTGAAGGTCGAACTCTGTTGTTATAGTACTTTTCAAACTTTTGCTTGTACATAGCTTCTCTGATAGAGGCTATTTCTCTTCGTTCTTTGAGTAAATCTAGATTTTCTCGGAACCTTTTTTCATTCTCTGATATTTCGAAGTTCGCGATGCGTTCTGTTTCAACGCTTATCTCTGAGGGAATGACCGCTTCTGTTCCATAAGTGAGACTGAAAAGTGTCTCCCCGTGGCTTGACTTAGGATGTGTCCTATGAGCCCAAAGAACCTAAGGTAACTCGTCTACCCACCCATGATGGCTTTGGCCTAGTCTTCGTTCGATACCATTGACGATGTCTCTGTTGATGACTTCTACTTGACCGTTTCCTTGAGGATGGTATACGGATGTAAACGATTGCTTGATTTTCAAACCTTTGCAAAAAGTGGGGAATACCCCTTCAGCAAATTGCTTTCCGTTGTCAGAGATAATGATATGGGGAACTCCAAATCGACAAATGATGTGCTCCCATACGAATTTTTCCATGTGCCTGCCTGTTACCGATGCTAAAGGTTTAGCTTCAACCCATTTGGTGAAGTAGTATATGGCTACAACCAAGGATTTTACTCCTCCCGGAGCCACTGGTAGAGGCTCGACAATGTCAATCCCCCATTGGGAGAAAGGCCACGCGGATGTGACAGAAGTCATATCTTACTTCAGGAGTCTGGGGACATTCGAGTGAATTTGGCAGGCTTCGCACTTGTGGATTATATTTGTTGCATCCCTATGCATTGACGACCAGTAATATCCTAACTTCATAATCTTCGAGACAACAGATCGAGGCCCTGCGTGTAGGCTGCAAGACCCTTCGTGGACCTCATATATTATGTTCGAAGCTTGCTTCGGCCCTACACAATGAAGCCAAAGGGAAAGGAAAGATCTCTTGTATAAGTTATCCCCTATCAGCCTTTATTATGGGGCCTTAATTATGTCCTTTCTCGCCAATTTCGGGTCTTCTGGCAGGATTCCACTTATCAGGTACTCTCTAATCGGAGTCATCCAGTTGGATCCTTCCACCAATATGACATCTGACACCTCCTTCCTTTGAATGGATCTTTCTGGTAACACTTCGACCAAAACTTCTTTAGTCAGGTGGGCAAAGGCCATTGAAGCTAGTTTGCTCAATGCATCTGCTTTCTTGTTTTGATTCCTTCGAACATGCTCCATCATTTAAGATGCGAATCCGTTTAGGATTTCCTTAGCTTTTTCTAGGTACTGTTTGATAGTAGGCTGCCTTGCCTCATAAGAGCCTTTGATTTGATTTGCGACTAGTTGTGAGTCGACAAAAACCAAAAGATGGTGTACCTCCATATCTCTAGCTAAACGAAGGCCTGCTAACAAAGCCTCGTATTCGGCTTCATTGTTTGTTGTTTCAAACTCAAACCGCAGTGCATAGGTGTACTCCTTTCTTTCCGGACTTACTAGCATTAATCCTACTCTAGAACCATCAGAACTAGATGCTCCGTCCGTGTATAACTTCCATGCTTCTTTCTCTTTCGAGGGTTCTTTTTTGGGTACATCCATGACCCTACCAGGTTCAGATGGGGTTTCGGCCAAGAAGTCTGCGAGTATCTGGCCTTTTATGGAGTTTCGTCCCTTGTACTCTATCTCGTGTTCCCCCAACTCGATGGCCCATTTGGCCATTCTTCCCGACTTCTCAGGCTTGGATAGTATCTGTCTGATGGGCTTGTCAGTCAGTACAGTGATGGGGTGAGCTTGGAAGTACCTTCGAAGACGTCTTGCGGCGTGAACCAAAGCTAGAATCAGCTTTTCCAGCTCTGGGTAATTAAATTCAACCCCTTGCAAGACTCGGCTAACGAAGTTGATCGGGATTTGTTTCTTTTCCCTCTCCGCCAGAAGTACTGCACTGATGCTTTCGTAGGATGTTGCGATGTACATATATAATACTTCTCCTTTGATTGGGGCAGTGAGCGTTGGTAGAATTTCCATGAACTCTTTCAACTTTTGGAAACCGGCTTCGGCCTCGACACTCCTTTGGAAAGTCTTCTTATCCATGCACATTTTAAGAGTTTTGAAGAAGGGTAGTGATCGGTCTGCGCCCTTTGACAAGAAAAGATTAGGAAAGATTAGTAAATAATCTAATTATCATTAAGAAGAAAAGGTTTAGACAATTAAGATTATAAGTTGAGAAAATCATAGGTTACTTATAAGTCCAAGTAACACAACGTCGAGAATCCATAGTTTCATAACTCGTGACTTTCCACGACTCGACGTACTCAACTAACACCTTGATACAAGCAAGTCAAGTGCTTTGCCTTGATGTAAAGCATAACCCATGCGGGTAAGGATGCGTTTACGCAAAGAGACCTTGGACTTAGTTTGACCAATAAGGGAGTAAACCCGTTACGTGATTAGAGAAGACGTAAGCACGGGATATGAGCATATGGAAGCTTTCACGTGATGTTACGTGAACTATATAAGCTCCCTAAGTTTAGAAAAGCCTTGGCTAGAGGCGAGAGTTAGAAAACATGAGTTGGCGTTTTCCTGTAAGTGGGTGCTTAAAAAGTTGGATCTCTCTAATCCCAAAACTCGTTTCGAGTGTTCTCAATTAAGCACATAACATATTCATACCTGTATTGAAAGATCCACATTTTTCGGGTAAAGGGAAAGCCGACTTTCAAAATTCATCCCGAACCATACAGTAGCCTGGCGCGTCACCCACGCGTTGACGTGTCAGGAGTAGATATGGATTCGGGGAATTTTGGCTACCGTTTGTTATTTTATGTGTTTTGAAGGTTTATTTGTCATCATTAAAACATTAGGAGATCTTGATCAAGTTGCCTCACCAATCTCCCCCTTTTTGATGATGCCAAATAAAATCTGAAAGCAAATAAAATTACAAAACGTAGCAAAGACAAAGCGCGCCTTTGGTGTAGCTTGCGCCTTGACCTTGCCTTGTAATTTGGTGAAGCCTTTGTCTTTAACTTGAATAGGTCTTCACGCTCTTGCTTTTTTTCTCCCCCTTTTGTCGAATCAAAAAGGCGGGACTACCAATCAAGCCACGTTTCGAACTTGGGCCTATGGGATAAATGAGCTAGCTTGTATGTGCACCCGAATGTGCTCCCCCTTGAACATAGCTCCCCCTAGATCGTTGCTCCCCCTTGTTTCAAGGCGGGGATCCATGGGTCAAGAGCCTCACCTTTGTGGTGGCCTAGCTACATAAAACACAACAACATGCAACAACCAAGAAAAAACCTCACATGTGAAAGTCCAAAATGAGTTAGATAACCATCTGGATACTTACAAGATGGGTTAGTTCACAAGAATATGTATACAAGATAGAGCATACAACAATAGAGAAATCCTAATACATAATCATTAGCCATAGAGAACATAATAACGTTTCAAGCATGATATGACATGCTATGCAGATACAAAGATTATTCAACAAACATAGATCCCAGATGTCCATGATGCAACATACATAAAACAAAGTCTTAAGAGATCATAACCATCAAACACAAGTTATACAAACACATCAAAGATCCTTGCAAGACATGTAGGTGGCCCAACGAGTGATGAAATTCTTTAGAACCCCGAACTTCGACCGCCTCTCACGACGTTGACGTTTGGTAGCTTGGTAGGTTTTGTAAGCAAGTCGTTCGTGGGTTGGCAAGGAGGCCACATCATCAACCTCTTCATCCTCACTGATGACGTCTTCTGAAGCATTCCATGCATGATCATCAAACATCTCATTAACCATATATTCCATTCTTCCAATTGGATCCATGGAAGCTTGTTGAGATGTGGAAGCGGTGTTTGCAGGAAGCTCAAGGTCAACATCGGCACGATCATGACTAGTTGCGTTGAAATTGGCAAATGAAGGGCCTACCAAGATTATTCAACAAACATAGATCCCAGATTTCCATGATGCAACATACATAAAACAAAGTCTTAAGAGATCATAACCATCAAACACAAGTTACACAAACACATCAAAGATCCTTGCAAGACATGTAGGTGGCCCAACGAGTGATGAAATTCTTTAGAACCCCGAACTTCGACCGCCTCTCACGACATTGACGTTTGGTAGCTTGGTAGGTTTTGTAAGCAAGTCATTCGTGGGTTGGCAAGGAGGCCACATCATCAACCTCTTCATCCTCACTGATGACGTCTTCCGAAGCATTCCATGCATGATCATCAAACATCTCATTAACCATATATTCCATTCGTCCAATTGGATCCATGGAAGCTTGTTGAGATGTGGAAGCGGTGTTTGCAGGAAGCTCAAGGTCAACATCGGCACGATCAAGACTAGTTGCGTTGAAATTGGCAAATGAAGGACCTACCACCTCACAATCGGGCCAATCCTCAGCATGGTCGGGATGTTCAGCTTTGATGTGTTCAAACAATGTGGTGAGAAGGCGAGCATAAGGAATCAACCTCTTGTTCTCACTAAGCTTTCATTCTTTTTGCCATGAAATAGGCGAGGTTGAATGGTGTTTTGGACTCAATGCAATAAAGCATATACCCGACAACAATGGAGACGTTTCCTCTTGCTCTCATTTTCAAAAACACATTTGAAGTCAAAACATATTCCTATGCATGGAGCTTGTCACGCAAGTATGATTAAGCCCAATGAAGATCGACCTCGTCATTACATTGGTATTGAGGCTTGAAGATGGTGTTTTGCACATCCTCCGCATTGATCCTACCCTCCTCGGATGGGTGATAGATACGGTACTTCTTGAATTCTCTTGTCTCCGTTGAATCGGTGTAGAGCATGATCCCGTTTGAGTTGATTCCAAGAACATTTCAAAGCTTTTCCAAAGACCATGTGTAGTTGTGACCATACATTTGGAAGTTGAGAGTGAGTTCGGCGGAGTTGAATTGATAGCGAGCGTAGAACTCTTGAATGTGCCGTGGATAGATTTCGGGAGGAAGAATAGCAAATGGCAAGCAACCCGCTTCCATAAAGGGTTGTCGAAGCCCGGTCATTCTTATGTTGCCTTGGTCACAATATCGTCCTTCATGATAGGCACGGTTTTCAAAAGGTTTGTAGACATTGACACCACAAGCACATCGGACCTTTTTCATGAATTGCTTAGTATCACGTCGTTCACCCATTGTTCCTATCAAAATAATCACATAGTGTGTTTNTATATATATATATATAATCAAAGATAGAAACGAAAAAGAATGACAACTGTCTGGCGCGTTTCTCGCGCGTCGACGCGTTAACAGCGCGCCAGCCTCGTAAAAATTTTGGGTTTCCCTCGAAAATTCAAGATTTTGAAATTTTTGATAAGAAAGTATGAGTTAGTTATATATAGACTCATAATATGTCAAAATTCACAAAACTCATTTGTATAACTCACCCAAAAATCATAACTCAACTTTTATCAAGAGATTTTGAAAATTTTTTCCATAGTTTCCCTTGTAATTAGAACTTTTCCATATTAATTTTTCTCAAAAACACATGGGAGATCCCTAAAACTAGTTTTAATTACCTTATAGGTATATGAAAATAAGTCAATATAACTCACAAAATAACAATAGAACAATGGGGATTAAAACATACCAAGATCTTCAAAAAGGAGAAGGCAAGATTAAAAGAAGATGAGATATGTGTGTGTGTGGGAGGAGGTCGGCAAGAAGAGAGGAAGAGGAGAGGAGAAAAAAAACTTTTTGGAAGAGTATGTGTGTGAGAGATTAGAAGTGGGGGCCCATGAAATCCTAAGTGGTCCAATGAGAGTGACAATTAAAGATTGTGTTAGGATAAGATGAGTGGGATATCAAAGATAAGATGAGATGTATATGTATATTTTAGTTGTTGACATTTTAATTATTATGGACCACCCGGCATGAGTTAACAAAGAGCTAATCTTTGTTTGTTGGTTTGGATATTACAAATCATATTTGTAATTTTGAGTACAACTCAATTTAGAAACCAACTTGTTGGAATAAACAACTTTATTCCCGATGCTCTATCATCCCGAGACCTAATCTAAGGTAATTAAACGTTTCGCGTTTTAAGGGTTTTGTTAAGATGTCAGCAACGTTGTCTTCAGAGGCAACCTTTTCCAAAAGGATATTTCCTTTTTTGAACGTTGTCACGTAAAATGTGGTGATGGATTTCGATGTGTTTCGTTCGTGAGTGGTGGACAGGATTTTTACTTAGGTCGATAGCACCTTTGTTGTCACACAATACAAGAACATCTTGTAAATGAATGTTGTAATCACTAAACACTTGCTTCATCCACAAAGCTTGTTGACACGCCCTTCCGGCTGCAACATATTCGGCTTCGGTAGTGGATATTGCCAAAGCCGTTTGTTTCTGACAACTCCATTGTGTTAGACATTCTCCTACAAAGGTGCATACGCCACTAGTACTTTTTCTATCAACGTAGTTGCCGGCGTGATCGGAGTCGGTGTAAATACTAATTTTAATGCCCGGGGTTTTTGGGTACCAAACACCTAGATAAGGTGTGCTCTTTATGTATCTAAATATCTGTACTACGGCATTCATGTGAGATTTCTTGGGGTTCTCTTGAAATCGTGCACACAGAAATATACTAAACATGATGTCGGGCCTACTAGCGGTTAGGTGTAGTAGACTTCCTATCACACATCAATATTTAGAGCTATCAACCGAAATTCCTTCCTTGTCTAAGGTAAGTTTTAGATCGGTTGCCATTGGCGTTTTGATGAACTTAGCATTTTCAAGATCAAATTTTCTAAGAGACTCTCTTAAATATTTTGATTCAGATATGAATATGCCATTGTCACTTTGTATGATTTGTAGGTTAAGTATAAACTTAAGATCTCCTAAGACATTCATGTTAAATTTGTCATGCATGCACTAGATGAATTCGTCATGCAATGCTTGGCATGTAGATCCAAAGACAATATCATCCTCAAAGATTTGAATGATGATTTGATGCTTGTCTTTTATCTTGAAGAATAACGACTTATTCTTCATGCCTCTTGCATATTCATTTTCAACAAGGAAATTACACTATTATGCCATGAATGATTTTCTAGTTCAAGTCCATGCAAGTCTTTCTTTATTTTATAAACATGATTAGGTTTTTGAAAGTTGGTAAATCCCGGTGGTTGTGTAACATATACCTCACTTTCGATGTCTTGATTAAAAACATTTTTGACATCCATTTGTTTTAGTTAAAACATACCACTACATGCATATGCAAGTAAAATTCGTAAAGACTCTATTTGTGCAACGGGAGTAAAGATGCGATTAATGGGCTTTTCAATTTTATCAAAATCATTTATTACAAACTTAGCTAGGTTTTTACAAATTGTTCCATTTTCATGCAAGATGCTATTAAAAGTCCATTTTGATTCTAGAGGGGTGCATGTATTAGGTGATGGAACTAATTCCCAAACATCATTACGTGTGAGTTGATCTATCTCAGAATGCATTGCCATAATCCAGTTTTCGTTACAAATAGCTTCCTCAAAACATTTTGGTTCAATAGTAGATATAAATGCAAATGTATTGTTTTGAGCTTGTGCTACAAAATTATTCTCTAAATCACCTTCATCATTATGGTCTAATGTTTCAACTAGATTAGTGTGATTAAGACTTTGACTTTGATCATTATTCTCTCCTAGTTTATCTTCTAGTGACAAGCATGTTTCTTCGTTAAATCTTACATCAATTGTTCCAATGATTTTAAAAGTCTCCTTATTATAAACTTTATAAGTCTTTGATGTATGTGCATATCCTAAGAAAATTCCATTATATGTTTTAGAGATTATGCATTTACAACCAAAGATTTTAAAATATCCTAGAGATGGCTCTTTGCCCCTAAGAATCTCATAAGGTGTTTTATTTACCGTTTTAGTAATTGATGTTCTATTTAGAATAAAGGATGCGGTTTCTATAGCATGACACCAAAACTTTTGTGAGATAGATTGATCATTAAGCATTATACAACACATTTCTTGTAAACGCCGAATCTTTCTTTCAACTACCCCATTAGTTTGAGGAGAGTTAGAAGATCGGAAATTATGTAGGATTCCATATTTATCGCAAAATTCCCCAAATTGCAGGTTTTTATGAAAGTTACCACCGAGATCCGTTTGAGTAGATGCAATGCAACAACCATGTAGGTTTTGTAGACTTTTTCCTAAGTTTTTGAATTTCTTGAAAACTTCATCTTTACATTTCAAAAATTTTATCCATGTATACCTTGAGAAGTCATCAACAACAACCAAAGTATAGAAGTTACCTTCATAGCTTTGAGTGGTTGATTGATGCGCGGGATTGCGACCACGCACTAGGGTTTTACCTCTCAAGGGGTCTTGAGAAGCTTGCAATCCCCACCAGGCAGTGTACTTGACCGATGTAGTATAGTGTAGTGGCAAGTACCGAGGGATTGATCGTTCTCTCCGGGAATAGTGTCGTTAGGATTGAAAAGCTACTCTAATAGGTCTAGGGGTGAAGGAAGATTCTTTTTGTATTTTTATATTTTTAGGAAAGCAATTAAAAATCTCGGGTTTGAAGGAGTGGGCGGAATTAGTTGCTAGTCAACTAACCCAAATAACTACTAATGCAAGTAAAATAAAATAACGAGAAAGTAAATGGTTGTGAAAACTATATGGAGAGAAGTGTGTTTACTTAGATTTCCTTACTCCCTAACTATCTTTTACCGATTGATTAGTGTGTATTAATTGCGTGGATGACGGATTGTATTCCTTAATACCATTCGTAGGGGTGTGTACGGACTTCCCCTAACTCTATGAGCTCCTACTTCCACTCCTATTCGAGCCCGGCCTAAGAGTCCCTTAACATGGGGATTCACATAGAATGTCGCTCAATGCATGTAACATACAAGCAAATACCTTAGTAGCACCTTTGGTTCATAGTTCTTAAGACGTTTCAGCATGTTACAACGCGGATCTGGCAGTTTTTTAGCCTAACATTACGATAACACCCATCCAAATACAGATTAGTAAACACACATTGGGGGCGAGAGGCAGGTAAGTCAAATTATGTAGGTTTTCATTAAAGATCTATAAGCAATACAGCAAAGGAAACCTACCTTATAGCATGGTTATAAATAAAAGACAGCCGTTTAAGATGAAGATTCAACCAAACACATAGGACAGTTAGCGCGGTATATATGAAACGTGATTAATTGATTACTGTATCTTCCGTCAACAGTCTGGAAGAAATTTTTCTATAGAGTATCCAAAGGTCTTATCTCATAATTTTTATAAGACCACCTTAAATATAAAAGACTTGTTGGATTTGTGGGGGAACTTTAACGGAGAAAACCCTAGACGAAATTTGCAGTTTTTTAAGGTTATACCCTTGATCTCTCATGACATTGATAAGATAAGTAATCAATTAATCATCAAATGTCATGTGTTTGTTTGATCATCTTACCCTTGTCTTGATTTAACATGCTAGCTAGTTTCCTTTGTGTTTGCTTAGTCTAAGTGAAACCTACTATTGATTATTGATTGAATGGGTGTTATAATTGTATTGGATGGAGTTATCATGTTAGGGCGTAAGAAAACTGGCAGACTTCCGGTGGACACATGCTATGAACGTCTAGAAACATGACAAGTGTACTAAGTTAGTTTGATTGTATTTAGCCGAGCGAATCTAAGTGATCCCATGTAGGAGCTTCTTAGCCGCTCGACATAGGAGTGAAGTATGGAGCTCATAGAGTAGGGGAAAGTCCGGACACACCCCTACGAATGGTATCTGAGAATACAACCGTCATCCACGCAATTAACACACCTAATCAATCAGGAAAAGAAGTTAGGGAGTAAGGAAAATCTAAGTAAACACACTTCCTCTCCATATAGTATTCACAACCATGGTTACTTCTCGTATTTATTTCTTGCATTAGTAGTTATTTGGGTTAGTTGATAGCAACCTAATCCGCCCACTCCTTCAAACCCGAGATTTTAATTGCTGCAAAAATAATAAAATGACAAAAAGAC
>LBNU01013959.1:4273-14648 GCA_014162995.1 Artemisia annua | reverse complement strand
TAACACCTTAGATCATCATAAAAACATGTAATAAACAAGATTAGAAAAGTTTGAGGATCCTTATAAAGATTGTAAGTTGGAACGTGGCTAGGAGAAGAAAGAACAAGACCCAAAACACTTCCAATTAACCCAAATTAGCTTATATATAACCCCAAAATACTTGTATATCAAACCCTAGTGATCTTGATCTTAAATTTTTAGAGAGAATATGTGTTTGTGTGTGTTTTGTGGCCGGCCAAAGGAAGAAGAAAGAAAAGATATAGAAAGTTTGGAACATGCAAATATCTAGTTAATAACATGGTTTGGATAATAGATTTAGATAATAGCATGTATCTTGGATTATAAGGTGTTTAGAGGATAATAAGGTGTAAAGATTATTCCTTGGTTGGTGGGTTGGTGTAGGTGGCCGGCTAGGTGTCCAAGGGGGGGGGAGTTTATAACTTTTGTCCCGGTTTGGTGTATCATGTGTCGGTTTAGGCTTAAACGTAGCCGTTATGTCCCGGTTTGACATTTTTAGACACGAATACGTAAAATAAAGTTTTTAGCCACGGTTTTGTCAGAAAAGTAATAAAATGAGTTTACTGACTCAAAAATATATTTACTTGACCTTTTTCACAATTACTGTGGTGTCGGTTCGCGTGCGGCGTTGTTTTTCAGCAAATACCGAGAAACTCTCAGTAAATTACGAACCTTGTCAGTAACTATCCGAAATGGATTAATTTGTGTTTACTAACGAAAATAAACTTTTTCAGTAGTCACTGTAAGCTATAGTGTACAAAACGGTTCCCGAAAACATGCAGAAACGTGCAGAAACATGCAGAAATGTGCTAAAATGCATATACTGTTCAAAGTAAATATAATAAATAGAAATTTATTATAAAATTAGTTTATGAAAATGTACCATTTGTCACAATTCAATCAATAATCAATAGTTAGGTTTCATTAAATCTAAGCAAACACAAAGGAAACCTAGCCTAGCATGTTAAATAAAAGACAAGAGTAAGATAGAATCAAACAACACATAGACATATTGAATGATTAATTGATTACTTATCTTCAATGTAACATGAGAGATCCAAGGGTATAAAACCCTTAAAAAAGCTGCAAAATTCGTCTAGGGTTTCTCCCTTAAAAGTTCCCCACAAGTTCCACACTTATGACTAAAAATTATGAGAATATATATAGAAAATCAGACTTGACGGCGTCTCGTTATAGCCTTGACGCCGTCACCTCGCCGTGGTTAGGGTTTCTTGATGGTCTTCTTGACGCCGTCCCTCTTTAATCCGTTCTGGCTTATCAAGGATTGACGGCGTCACATCCAAGCTTGACGCCGTCAAGGGTACTATTCAACAGATTTTTGGCACTTTGTCGAATTCTTCACTTTTATGCTCCAAAAACGTCCAAAATGCTTCCTTTTCCAGAATTTCTCTTCAAAGTACCTAAAATGCCAAAAGGAACGATTTAGGGCGATATTTGATCAAATAAATACGATTTAGGACTTAAATGACCCCCGAAAAGCGGTACACTTTTCGCCTTATCATTGATGGACCAAATAAACCTTTGTGAAGTAATTCTAAAACCCTTTTACTTAAGATTTTGTCATTATTAAGTTTTTGACTTACATGGATTTGATTTCCTAATTTACATGCATTGCAAGAATGATCAACAAAATCTAGCTTAGGCAAATTTCTAACTAATACTTTAGAAATTAACTTAAGAATTTCCTTCATGTTAGCATGTCCTAATCTTTGATGCCAAAGTGTAGAGTTATCTTCAACAATGCCAAAGGAAGTTTTAAGTGCCCTTTCAATGTGTGGTTCACTAGCTTTGTTTGGCATACACTTATCTTCTTGGCATACCTATAAAACAAACATGAAACTCAAACTCTCGGNAATAAAATAACGAGAAAGTAAATGGTTGTGAAAACTATATGGAGAGAAGTGTGTTTACTTAGATTTCCGTACTCCCTAACTATCTTTTACCGATTGATTAGTGTGTATTAATTGCGTGGATGACGGATTGTATTCCTTAATACCATTCGTAGGGGTGTGTACGGACTTCCCCTAACTCTATGAGCTCCTACTTCACTCCTATGTCGAGCCGGCTAGAAGCTCCTAACATGGGATCACTAGAATTCGCTCATGCATTAAATACAATCAAATAACCTTAGTACACCTTGGTTCATGTTTCTTAAGACGTTCAAGCATGTTACCAACCGGAAGTATGCCAGTTTTCTTAAGCCTAACATCGATAATCACCCATCCAATACAATTAATAACACACCATTCAATCAATAATCAATAGTTAGGTTTTATTAAATCTAAGCAAACACAAAGGAAACCTAGCCTAGCATGTTAAATAAAAGACAAGAGTAAGATAGAATCAAACAACAGATAGACATATTGAATGATTAATTGATTACTTATCTTCAATGTAACATGAGAGATCCAAGGGTATAAAACCCTTAAAAAAGCTGCAAAATTCGTCTAGGGTTTCTCCCTTAAAAGTTCCCCACAAGTTTCACACTTATGACTAAAAATTATGAGAATATATATAGAAAATCAGACTTGACGGCGTCTCGTTATAGCCTTGACGCCGTCACCTCGCCGTGGTTAGGGTTTCTTGATGGCCTTCTTGACGCCGTCCCTCTTTAATCCGTTCTTGACGGCGTCACATCCAAGCTTGACGCCGTCAAGGGTACTATTCAGCAGATTTTTGGCACTTTGTCGAATTCTTCACTTTTATGCTCCAAAAACGTCCAAAATGCTTCCTTTTCCAGAATTTCTCTTCAAAGTACCTAAAATGCCAAAAGGAACGATTTAGGGCGATATTTGATCAAATAAATACGATTTAGGGCTTAAATGACCCCCGAAAAGCGGTACACTTTTCGCCTTATCATTGATGGACCAAATAAACCTTTGTGAAGTAATTCTAAAACCCTTTTACTTAAGATGTTGTCATTATTAAGTTTTTGACTTGCATGGATTTGATTTCCTAATTTACATGCATTGCAAGAATGATCAACAAAATCTAGCTTAGGCAAATTTCTAACTAATACTTTAGAAATTAACTTAAGAATTTCCTTCCTGTTAGCATGTCCTAATCTTTGATGCCAAAGTGTAGAATTATCTTCAACAATGCCAAAGGAAGTTTTAAGTGCCCTTTCAATGTGTGGTTCACTAGCTTTGTTTGGCATACACTTATCTTCTTGGCATACCTATAAAACAAACATGAAACTCAAACTCTCGGTCCCCAATTTATTTTGGGTTCATTGAGGTTAGCATAGAGCACTTCCATGTTATACATTCTTGGGTCTTGGAGTAAGTTACAAAGTATCTTAAGTCCAAATCTTGAGAATATTTTCCAAGGAGTATCTTGAGGAGAGAACTTAGGATTCTTTGGTTTTTGAAATTTTTTGTTTGGGTAAAAGTTGTCTCTCCTATGAAAACCATTTTTCTTTTGAAAAGGAGATTGACTATGATGCCTGTTCTTTGAATGGGTCTTTTGTTTCTTGAATGTTTCATACCTATTACGATTGGCGGGTTTGTAAAATTGTTTCATCTCTTTAACACTTGAAATTGGTACTTGAATACCATAAGAACTTAAAACATGTGTTTGAAGTATTATAGGTTTTGAGTAAGGACAAGACAAATTTTTATTTTCTTTAGTGACTACCTTTGATTTCTCTAAACTTTCGGAAGTGATTTTTATAGATTCAAAATTTTCAAGATCTTCCTTATCTTGACATAAAACTTTATTTTCTAAGTTTATGCTACTTTTCTTAAACTTTGAAAAACTCATAGTTTCATCTTGAAGTTTAGACACATCATTGTTCAAAGAGTCAACCACATGTGTAAGTTTTTCACAACTTAAGCATGGTTCAACCACCTCTTTGTCTTTGATCTTCTTAATTTCAAGTTCAAGCTCATTTGCTCTACTAGATAGTTTATTCGTCTCTTGTTGTAAAATACGTTTTTCTCGAAGTAGAGCTTTTATTTCTTTAATCCAATCATTATTTATTTCTATTAGTTCAAGATTGTCCTTTTCTAAATCATTAGCATCTAATGTTTTGTTTGAATTAAAGGGATCTAGATGTACCTTTGGAGATTCCAAAGCCATGAAGCATGATTCACTCCTTTCTTTGTCATCTTCATCATTGCTCCAACTCCAAGTGTCTTCAAAGCCAATCATTGGGTTCTTCATGCATAGATCTTCATAATCAAATGTATTCCCCCTAAGGAGCATAAGGTTCTCTTGAGCCATGGATCTATATTCAACTTTACCAAAAATCTTTGATAGGATTTTAGATTTTTGGCAAAGAAGTGTTTGACTTAAAATGACTTCTCGGGAAGATTTTCACGTTCAAAAACTTGAGTATTCCGTTCTGATACCAATTGTAGAACCGTAGAGGGGGGTGAATACGGTTTCTCTGGCTTTTTGATTGTTTAAAAACTTTAATCCGTAAGAGTCACCAAGTGGTTGTACAATAATCCTGATGAGGCGAAAAGTGTTACGCTTTTAGGGGGTCATTTAATCCCTAAATCGTTATTTTATGATCAAATATTGCCTTAAATCGTTCCTTTTGTCATTTTAGGTACTTTCAGGAGGAATTCTCAAAAACATTGCATTTTGGATGTTTTTGGAGCATAAAAGTGAAGAAAACGACAAAGTCTCAAATCAAGCTGGAATTCCTACCTGACGGCGTCAGGCTTTGGATGCTGACGCCGTCACCTTAAGATGAAGGAGTGGATTCAGACTCTACTAGACGACCAAGGAAGGACTCAACACATTTACACCTGACGGCGTCAGGTGTTAAGAAAAGTAGGCCGTCAGGTGTTAAGCTAAAGAGAGACGGCCCAGAAGGTTTAAAGAGTGACGGCGTCAGAAGTAGATCTAGGTGATCCGAGAACCCTAGACACGGCGAGTTGACGGCGTCAGGACCTATAACCTGACGCCGTCAGAGTGTAAAATCTATATATACTTTTCCAATTTTCATTCATTAAGTGTGTAACTTTTGGGAGAACTTTAGGGATAAACCCTAGCTCGAATTCTCAGCCTTTTTCAAGGGGTTTTCACCCTTGTTTCATCTATGATTAATTAAAGATAAGTCTTCCATCAAATCATTCAATATGTCTATGTGTTGCATGATTATATCTTATGCTTGTCTTTTAATTAACATGTTAGGCTAGGTTTCTCTTGTGTTTGCTTGGATCTAATGAAACCTAGCTATTGATTACTTGTTGCTGGTTTGTTATTGATTGTTGTGGGTAAGTGATGTCGATGTTAGGCTTAAGAAAACTGGCTAACCTCCTATATGGTAACTTTCTTGAACGTCTTAAGAAACATGAATCGGATGTGTACTACGATTATATGGTTGTATTTAATGCATAAGTGAATTCTAGTGATCTCATGTTAGGAGCTAGTTGTCAGCTCGACATAGAGTGAAGTAGGAGCTTATAGAGTTAGGAAGATCGTACACGGCCCTACGAATGGTTTAAAGGAATACAACCCGTCATCCACACAATTGTAACAAACCAATTAACCGGTAAAAGATAGTAGGGAGTAGTGAAATCTAAGTAAACACACTTCTCTCCATATAAGTTTCACAACTATTTTATTTTCTTGTTATTTTATTTTATTTGCAATTGTAGTTATTTGGCTTAGTTGGATAGCAACTAATTCCGCCCACTCTTCCAAATTCCCGAGATTTTACTTGCTTTCATAAAATATAAAAATACAAAAAGAATCATCCCTCAACCCTTAGACCTAAATTAGAGTAGTTTTCAATCCTAACGACACTATTCCCTGAGAGAACGATCAATCCCCCGGTACTTGCCACTTCACTATACTACATCGGTCAGGTACACTGCCTGGTGGGGATTGCAAGCTTCTCAAGATTCCTTGAGAGGTAAAACCTACTACGAAGGTTGTGAAACCCACGCATCAAATCTAACAACCACAAATACAACCAAAGTATATAAAGCTAGTAAAGAACACAACGATATATACTGGTTCGGGATGGGGGGTTTATACTATCCGTACGTCCAGTTGCGAATCCACGACACGATACTATTCACTCTAGTATAATCCTTTCGGTGGACTACAAACCGTTACAATTCACTCCACCGATATTCACCAATATCGATGCTCACAAAGAAGGAGTTACTCCCAACGGTATTCCGCCCTCGAAAACCACCCAAAAGAATCTCGTGATATGACTTCACCTAAGGGTCACCAAGACTACTACCAAAACTTCCCACCAGAAGTATCAAACCCCAACTAGATCCCCAATGATCTAGGCTTGGTCACCAAGACACAAGACTTCCCTTACAAACAATTGAATGAATGAATAAGTGTTTAATCAAGCCCTAACCTAACCTAGAGACTCGATTGTAATAGAAAGGGTAAAGTTAAGAAGACCCTCGACACAATCACAAGAGTGGATTAAGTTCTTGAGATTCTTTCCTTGCAAGGAGATGTGTTCTTTCAAAGATGTTAGTGTGTTTAACTAAGAACACAAGATAGAATAGAGAGATTAGAGAGAAAGAATGTAGAGAGAAAGAATAATGGCAAGGGGTGAGGAATACAAGAGGCAAGGGGGGTATTTATAGGCCAAGACCCAAACTTGGGAAAAATTTACCGAGCCCGGCGCGTTGCCCACGCGTCAACGCGTGGGTGACGCGCTAGAGGGTCTGTTGTATTTTTCCCAAGACTTGGGTGTTGATCCTCATAAATACCTATCCTTGCTAAACCCCCAATTGTACTTCACACTAAACCTTAACATTAATCAATCTAAGGTTTACCAACTCAAATAGCCAATTTGGAAAATGTTTTGTGAAGTGTTTATGAGAAAACCAAATACCAAGGGTAGAAAAGTAGAAAAGGGTAATTTGGTAGGGGTAGAATGGGTATTCCTCACATGGCATAATAGAGAAGAGAATATGCCATGTAATATTCTTCTATAGGGAAGAGTGTGAGAGGTTGGGTTAAGAAGTAACCATGGTTAGGTTAGAAGAGTGTGTAGAGAATAAACCATGGTTAGGTTAAAGGGTATATCCAAGGGAATATTCCTTCCTTGGAGAGAAAGTGTGGATGTTGGTTAGGTTAAGAGTTAACCATGGTTGGGTGAGAATGGGTATGTAGAGAACTAACCATAGTTGGGTTAGAAGTGAACCATGGTTGGGTTAAAGAGGATATCCAAGCGAATATTCCTTCCTTGAAGAAGAGGATGAGTTGCAAAGTGGGATGTGAAAGGGTGTAAGGAATATAAGAGTTGGATTGTGTGTGTAAGGGAATATGTAAGTGTGGATGTGATGGGGAGCCTAGTGTGTGTAAAGAGTGGGATGGTTGTGAGTAGTGTATGTAAATTTAAAAATAAAGTTGTTGGGAGTATGAGATATGTGTTGTAAGGATGAGATGTGTATAGGGAGTGAGTTGTATGTGTATAAGAAAGTGTATGGGAAGTTGGTAAAGTGAGGGAATATTGTGTGGGAGTTTGTGAGGAGACAAAGTACACTTTTGTAAGTGGTGTAAGGGAATATTGTAAGAGGTTGTTGGGAAGGTATTTTTGGGAAAGATTGCGGGAGATTTGATGGTTTGACTTTTGTAGAAATGAGATTAAGAAAAGATTAGGAAAGATTAGTAAATAATCTAATTATCATTAAGAAGAAAAGGTTTAGACAATTAAGATTATAAGTTGAGAAAATCATAGGTTACTTATAAGTCCAAGTAACACAACGTCGAGAATCCATAGTTTCATAACTCGTGACTTTCCACGACTCGACGTACTCAACTAACACCTTGATACAAGCAAGTCAAGTGCTTTGCCTTGATGTAAAGCATAACCCATGCGGGTAAGGATGCGTTTACGCAAAGAGACCTTGGACTTAGTTTGACCAATAAGGGAGTAAACCCGTTACGTGATTAGAGAAGACGTAAGCACGGGATATGAGCATATGGATGCTTTCACGTGATGTTACGTGAACTATATAAGCTCCCTAAGTTTATAAAAGCCTTGGCTAGAGGCGAGAGTTAGAAAACATGAGTTGGCATTTTCCCGTAAGTGGGTGCTTAAAAAGTTGGATCTCTCTAATCCCAAAACTCGTTTCGAGTGTTCTCAATTAAGCACATAACATATTCATACCTGTATTGAAAGATCCATATTTTTCGGGTAAGGGGAAAGCCGACTTTCAAAATTCGTCCTGAACCATACAGTAGCCTGGCGCGTCACCCACGCGTTGACGCGTCAGGAGCAGATATGGATTCGGGGAATTTTGGCTACCGTTTGTTATTTTATGTGTTTTGAAGGTTTATTTGTCATCATTAAAACATTAGGAGATCTTGATCATGTTGCCTCAAAACGCTGTGTTCCTTTCAGGTGCCAAGCTTCGACGTTTCTGTTTGATAGGCTCAATGTGTTTGAACTCGTTAAGCTTATGCTCTGTGCCGAAGGGCTTACCATCGATTATGAGGTTTCTCGGAACCCCTGTCATATCAGAATATGTCCATGCGAAGATATCCTTGTTGTCCTTCAGAAGCTTTTCCAGGCTTGCTTTGAAGGCAACAGGGAGCTGCTTCCCTATTACTACAGTTTGCTCCGGATGGAGTTCGTTTATCACAATACGTTCTTCAGCGTCGTCACAACTTAAGATGACTTTCGAAGGTTCTTGGAGACTTTCCTTGACCTTCTTTCCGAGTTCCTGTGCTTTTTTTTGCTGGTAGCTGGAGAATACAGTTCCAATTCCATAAGTCGTCTAGAACTTAATTGCTGCATGTATTGTGGATACTACAATGCCCATCTTCTGCATGGCGGTTCTTCCTATCAACAAGTTGTAGGGGGAGTCAGACCTTACGATTGCAAAGGTGAGAGTCTCCGTTCTCGTAAGACAGCCTTCGCCAATGGTTATATCGAGGGGGACTTCTCCCAAGGGCCACGAGTGCTTTCCCGAGAAACCCACCAGAGGTATTTTTGAGTCTACCCTCTGTGACCTGATCGAAGGCTTAAGCTTCAGGAAACAGTGTTCATATATGATTTCGCAAGAGCTTTCGCAATCCATGTAAGCCTTGTTCACTTCTCGGTTGGAGATGAGGACCTTTATAACTACTGGGTCATCCGAAGGAGGCTGGCCTGTTATGGGTGGAAACGTTACTTCCCCCACCGTTTGTATCTCCTCCTCTACTTCCTTTATCTTCTGACTCGGACCTCCGCGACGGACCATGAGGATCGGCATCTCGCAGTTGTCATTCTTTTCTAACGGAGTATCAGAGACCTTCTCTTTTCCCTTCCTTATGCCTTTTACCAGGTGTGTCAATTGTCCAGACTTGATGGCTTCCTCTATCTGCCTTTTCAATTCTCTGCAACTGTTTGTCTCGTGACCAAAATCTTCATGGAAGTGACAATACTTAGTCATATCTCGGTTTCTGCCTTTGCTGGGCATCCGAGGAGGGGGTTCGAAAGCTTTCGCAGCCTTTTCCGTGGCCAAAATTTCCCTTGGGGACTTCGTTAGACTTTCAAGTAGACTCTGATTAGGACCTTTGCTATAAGGAGTGAACCTGTGTTGGTTTTTATTTCTGTTCCTTGATCCTTCCCATAAAGGATGCTTCAAGGATTTGTTGCTGTGTTCCCTACTTTCAATCGGAGCCCCGTTAGTGGACACTTCTTTGGCTTCTATCCAGGTGTATGTCTTCTCCATGAGACCCTTATATGTGGCCGGAAGATCGGTGGATAAGAATTCCACCAAGGTTCGATTTTGGAGGCCACGTACAAAGCCAGATATGCGTTGATCTTCATGTAGGCCTAGAATCTGAAGGGTTTCGTCTGTGTATCTTGTGACGAAGGCCCTCGTACTTTCGTTATCCCTCTGTTTGATGTTGTGTACTGTTAAGTGAGTTCTTGTGAACTTCTTCTGCTGGCTGAAGTGTGAGCGGAACTTAGCCTTTAAGTCATCGAGGTTCACAATGTTGCCTGGCTTCTGAACATTCCACCAAATACGAGCAGAATCTTTTAGAGTGTATGTGAACATGTGACAGTTTTAGGATCATAGTTTTCAACTATTCAGTCAAGTCTCGGTCATTTCAGTAAATGTAATAGGTTGCTAGAATTATCACTTTTATCTTAATTATGTTAGTTACTCGTATGGTTAATGTTTAGTCCAATAAGGTGTCCAATGGGCCTTGAAGCCCACGACTTAGATGATAGGGAAGGAAGGGAGTGTTTCCCTATCCCTCTCCTATAAATAGGACACCATGTATCTCATAATATTTGTTGGTTAATTTCATATCTAAAGGAAACTCTTGTTCTTTCATCTTTCATATTGATCTTAATCAACCAAGTCTATTTCTCATCTCATTTCTCTCATTTGAATACTTGTGTTTA
>LBNU01013954.1:1072-26472 GCA_014162995.1 Artemisia annua | reverse complement strand
TCACTGAGAATCCGCCTCACTGAATGGAAAGCTTTTCTTCTTAAGCTTGTCCCAAGCATCCTGAAGATGACTCACTGAGTGACTGTTCACTCAGTGACTTGATTGTGTTAAAGGTAGTTAAACACTTAGGTTATTTTATGTTCAAATCCTAGTTTAAGAGAATTTGAGAATTCAGTGACCCAACAGATATCTACACATACGACAGAACAAACGTAGTTAATAACAATCATTATAAAAGATTTTGGTTCCATCACTATTGTAGTTATCTTTGTAAATTCCTATAAAATGTCTGATCTAATACAGTAGGCCTACATCACTATGGTAGTTTATAATATGAATGCAACTATATAACAATGGATTCAAAGTTACAGTCGAACATTGAATATATACAACTAATATATTTACAAAACAATTGATTCAAGGTTAGTAGCCATGGAAAGAAAGTGATATATACAACTAATATATTTGCAAAACATTAGTACGTCAGTAGCCATAAAAAGAAATTGACAAGTTATTATCTTGTGCAACATCGTCATCATAATAGATCGTCTATGTCGTCTATTATAGTTTTTTTGGACTTTCTTACCAAATCTTGGGTACATATCAACGCCTCAACTATGGCATAAGACAAGTTAGTCCAATACGGGTCAAGAACACGGCCTCCCGTACTGAAAGCCGACTCCGATGCAACAGTGGTTATTTGGATTGCCAAGATATCTAAAAAAATAATAAAAACTTGTGAAGAAACAACAATATAAAACATAAGTAATAAAATTATCAAAGAGAATAGTAAATTACCTTTAGCCATTCGAGATACTATTGGAAATCTTGGAGCATTTATTTTCCACCACTCAAGAATGTCAAAATCACTGATAAATCTAATCCGCCGCTCATTTGCGTACCTAGTTAACTCAGTATCCATTTCAATGGAGCCGGAGTCTTCCAAATTCAAGAAAACATCCAAAAAGTCAATTTCCCCAACATATGATTTGCAAGATTGTTGATTCTTGGTCTTTTTAGATGAGCTTTTTGACACAACCGTGTCAAACCTTGTTTTGTATGTTTGAAGCAAAACTCCCATTCTATTCACAACTTCTTTCAAGATCTCCCTTACCATGGCGTTAAGAGCATCATCGGATAAAGGACTTTCACTAGACATGTTATACTCCAACATCTTTTTGAACCCGTGTGAAACAAGTTGTTGTTTCATAGTCGGGTCCAACAAGGTGGCAAAATACGTATAATCATTAAGCTCATCAAATTTACCCCAATACCTATTATATTTCTTAACCATATCCTAAACCATGTGACAAAACTCGGGTTTAGTCGCCCAATAACGAAGATGTTTGTCTATATCTAGAATTTCTCTACAAAAGAGATGCGCTAAGGGCTTTGAAGAGGAAGAAATTAGCTCGGTTTTAGTTTTGAATTTTTCTAGAAATTCAACAACACCTTCGCACATACCGAAATCCGAATATTCTGGCATTCTCTCAAGATCATGATAAAAACAATTATCTTCAAGTTCATATTTGAAAAACACTTCCCTTAACGAGCATGCAATCTTTAACAAAAATATTCAAATGTATGGATGAAAACTTTTAATATACGTACCTCCATTTTTAGTGATGATGATTGGGATGAAATATGGATGGATGCAAATTTTTTATTCTAATGATTGATGATATGCTAGGGTTTGGTTTTTGGGAGGGTTTATGAGGGAGCAATAGTTGTTAGGCAAGACTTGTCAGCCCATTTTTTCCCTAGATTAACTTTAAAAAAAACCTTTTAAATTCCGGTACCAAACCGGGATTCCCGAATTAGTCCCGTACCCAATCCCGAAAGGTACCGAAATTTTTTTTGCCTTATTTTGTGGTACCAATACCGTACCGTATATCGGGAGTCGGTACCGTTTCGGTATGGTATTGGTACAGTTCCGGGATTCGATTCGAAATGCTCATCTCTACATACACCCCAAACCTACTATATATACACCCTTTTATGCATAAGTGCATAATGGTGTTATACTATGTGCATAGCGAAGTTGTACTGTATACATAGCAGTTTGTACCGTGTACAATAAGAGCACACGGTATGATCACATTGAGTTAAAGTTTAACACACTACCACATCAGCGCTACATCAGCTTTAACCTTTTCATCTTAACTCACAAAAAAATAACTAGTACAATAACTCACCTTAACTCAACTTTAAATCAAATATTTTCAAATTCTACCCCTAAAGTAAAACAAATATTTCATTTAATAACTAACATAACATGTAAAACATAACTTATATTAATCATTAAACTTTAAACACACATTAAACATTAAACATTAAACTTAAAACACGAATTACAATAAACATTAAACTTAAAACATGAACTACATTAAACATTAAAGTTAAACTATGAAATACAAAGTACGATTAAAAAAAGGAATCATTGGAGACGTAGCCCACCTCCCCACTCGAACTCTCTGATTGTACAGGGGCCAAGCCCCATTTCCCATCGGTATGTTGCCTCTCTTCGTTCCCCGATCCCTACGAGCAGCTGCCTCTTGTGCTTCGGCTTGTTCAAACTCTCTGAATACTTCCATATCTTGCTCCAGTTGTCGGAGATATTCCTCTGAAAACCCAAACGGATTGTTTTGGAGGTCCACTGGTGGAGCGTTAACCGGTGGAGTGGGTTGTTATTGGACAACCGGTAGACTGGGTTGTTGTTGGACAACCGGTGGATTGGGTACCGGTTCATTTTTCGGTGTGAATACCCGAAAGATGTCTTCCGGTGGAGTGTTCACCGGTTCATTTGGAATAATGTTGGAGCTTGGGAATTGATGGGAGAAGTCGTGTTCGTTTGGGAATTGTTGAAAGAAGTCACGATGACTTGGGAATTGTTGGGAGAAGTCACGGTGACTTGAGAATTGCTAGGAGAAGTCTTTGCGAGACATTGTTGTTGAGAGAATTTGTTAATAAATTTTATGTGTGTGTGTGTGTGTGTTGTGTGTGTGTATAAAGGCTATATATAGGTATGTTTTAAATTTTGAATTTATCCCGCTCCGTTTTGAATTTGAATTTATCCCGCTTGTTTTTCAATTTTGAATTTTGAAAAGTTCCCGCTCGGGTTTGAATTTGAATTTTGAATTTCAAATTTCTATAATCCCCTATAAATAACATACCATAACATACTATTTTCACACACATGTTTATATCTAAACCACTTTACAATGAATAATTGTTGGTCAAAAGAAGAAAACTTGCTAGCTAAAAGTTTGGGTTGCAATTTCCCAAGACGTAGAGATCCACAATGAAAACTCATTTTGGAATAATGTTGTACAAATGTTCAACAATCAGACTGTCGGTATGGTTCGTAACAAACATATGTCACGGGTAAATGAAAAAGACTCATCTGCGAATGTAAAAAATTAAACAATATTTACAACTAGTTGCAGCTTCCAATCGGAGTCTCTGGCAGTGATCGTCTCAATAATGCAAAGACCATTTTTGAGGTGAGAAATAGTCCCATTTTCCGGGATGAATGAAATGCTTAATGGTGTTGTGTGATTTGTTTCCCGTATCGTGTTTATTTTTTCCCATATCGTGTTTATCTTTTTCCGTATGTTGTACCGTTAATTTAGTATCGTTTTTTTAACTTTGTCCGTATCGTTTTTAATATGTTGTACTGTTAAAATGCTTAACGGCTAGTTTGAATCTAAATAAAATGCTTAACGACTAGTTTCCCTTACAATATCCTCTAACGGCTAGTTTCCCTATAAAATGCCACTTTGACAACACTTCGTATTCTCACACAAACACTATAGCTAACGAACCAGCTGAGGTGCAAAGAACTACGCAATGAACAAGAAAAGAGCTCAGGCTGATTAACAATTTGCTAGGTGAGATAACTCGTATTATGCTACAGATACATGATCATGCTCTATAGATCGAAAGGCTGCGTGAGCTGCCTTAAGACCATCCAGCAATCAGGGTCGGTCTAGAAACTTTATTAAGAAACAATGAAACAGATCTGCAACTTCATGTCTCTTTGAAGATGGTTAGGGAACAAGTGTTGCAAGTGTGGGAAGAGAAGTCAGATCTCATTGACAATTACAAATCTATATAAAAGCTTCATGAGTATCGTTGGATGATTTATGTTTATTTTGTATTCGATACTGATTTTTAAATTATGATTTGAATTTTAAATCTAAAGGGGTGTTTTGTATTTTTGGGTTTTCATAATTCACATAATATAACTATTTACAAGGGGCCAAAGTGTAAATTTTTTTATTCGGTCTAGCAGCTTAACGCTGCGTGAAACCTTTAACATGCCACATTAACGTGGCTTTGACGCAAGACCATGGTAAGGAATAACGCACGTTAACGCACGGGAGTTAAGGTTTAACGTGGAATGGTAGTCATTGTACCGTGTGCTCCGAGGGGTGTTGCTATAGCAACTCCTTATTAAATTTTCACCATTCATTCTTTTGTCAGATAGTGAATCCAAAATGATTTTTTTGTTATAACGTGATTGGCTGTTGATGGGGAAAAAAGGGGAAAGAAGTATGCAGTACGTAGTTCATTATGGCACATGAACAATAGTTGTAGCCTTTCATTGATTTTTTGGGGTAAAGGTTTCCGTTATTACTTTAAAAAAATATATATATAATGAATGTGTGTGAATTCTATATCTCAATCCAAAGCCTTGTGAAAACAAACGCACCAATTGTGCTTCAAACCTAAATTATCATAAGAATGGCATGTCACATTTATGAGATCTACTACAAATGCTATCTAAACTAATTTGTTGTTTCAGTTTTTTCATTTCACATATTATTTAGAAGATATCACAAGACGTGTCGGTTTAATTTGTTTAATTGAGTTTACAAATTCTCTGCAAATATAAAAAATGCCTCGTGTAAATAAACGAAACACTACTTTTAGGTGTTTAGAACCTAGTCAAGTTAGGCGGGCTCATTCCCGTGTTTTTATTCAATAAAAAAATGTTACAATATGAGAAGATATGCTATGAATTAGAAGTTCAACATATATCACCTAGATGCATGTTCGTCGTGCATTTTTTTAAAGCAAAAAATCAATTATCTTGTTAAAGTCCATTTGCTAAAAGAATTATTTTTAGAACTAGAAATTGCTAAATCGTTTAAATAACTTATAACAAAAACAAAATACTTTGACAAGTGATTTCAAGTAAGTCAATCATTTTTTATCAAAAGAATCACTATTTCATATATTTCGTAACTTACGTGCATGAATCTATCTTCGAATATACTAAATTAATTTTGTCAACATGTATTTTGCTCACAAGTAACTCTAAAAATATTGCATTTAACTTTAGCAACTTAGAAATATTGGCTTTCATTGTTTTCTCCAAGTAAGTAAACGATTTGTAGTTGAAATGGTCGTCCATGCCTAAATCAATAGTACTATGTTCACGTTAAATTAAAACTTAAAGGCCCATATATATGAACATAAAAGTATAGGGCCCGACTAAAGTAGGCCATTATCTTTTTTTCGTAGTGAGAGTACCTTGTTTATATGATGTCGTCAAATTGTCTATGAGTCTTTGAAAAATAATAATTACTCCGGTGCTCTTACTTTCTTTTCTTTTTTTTCAGGTGAAAAGGGTGAATATCAGGGAGTTGATATGTACACGGATCAAATTGATCCGTACACATAAAAATATTGTGAATTGACTATTATGCCTTTCATCCCTTTATTCATCAATTTTTATTTATTTATTTATTTATTTTATTTTTTTGAACGGCGGGTTAGTTGTTAGATGTTAGTTGTTAGTTGTTGGCTCGAGTTAGTGTCGCATCCTCGGGCAGAGATACCAACCGCGAGCCTCTCCTTAGGGGATAACCCCACTCCTATTCCCGATTTGCCTGATATCATTAGAGCTTGTGGTTCCCAAGTGAGGACTTCCCGGTCGGTCACCAAACCGGTACTACTCTCACTTGAGCTCGCTTAACTACTTAAGCCTTTACCACTAGACCACAAGCCCCATGATTTTATTCATTAATTTTCTATCCAAGACTCACCGCAATTATTGTTCCTGAAGTCTTGTCTTCTTCGTTTCCGGTTAGCCAATGTCTACGGGTGATGACTATATCCAGACCCATCCGCTGATGCGACGTCAATTTTACTAACCCGAGTTCAACTTAAGCAGCAAAAAACAGTTTCCCCGCATCATCCGTCAAGCTTAAAAATGAACTTCAAGCTTCAATCGATGTTGCGATAGGAAAAATTGAAGCTTGAATTTCAATTTCACCCGTATCATCCGTAATTCCCGATAGGAAAAATATTCAGCTGGCACTGAGTGTATGCGGCATTAATATCACCGACGCGGCTCAGTTTCGCCTGCGGCACCTCGAGGCTGCCGGTGCGTATAAGCTTTGCTCGAGTTGTTGAGATCGGATTTTTGCATACAAGTTGCTACGGATGTGCTGAGTTTTTATTGGGTAAAAGAATAGTTATTCACTTATTCGTAAGATATTATTTAGGTCTCTAAGTAACCTTTTTGTATTCCTTTATCAAAATTGAAAGCACCAATAGTGTGCTTGCTCCTGGTAATAGCTTTTAATTTGAGTGTGGGATAACTTCTTGATGGATTCATAAAATGACGACAAAAACTTCATCCTTGTTTTCAATGCAAAATACAATAGTTGTATCCAAGTCTTACGCGAATCAAACTATAAATTACTATGAAACTACTTTGTTAAGAATTTGTTCTAGTCAAATTCATGAAACCAAGCATATTAAATGTGTTACAGACGACAAAAGGAAGTGAGGAACGGTGGAGTGTATTGACGACAAGTGAAAGAGAGAGAATGGACAATAGGGAAAAGTTGTTGAAACTACCAAAGGGGCAAAGTAGTCCAAACACAATTCTTTTACTGTGAACGAAGTAATTCTACCGTGTACATATCAATTGCCTGCCAAAACTTTACAACAAATAGCAATAAGGATTTGGACATGCCCAAAACCTCCAATTGATACAAAGACTGCAAGCAGCCAAATATTGACCTCTTTGCTTACGTCATCACCCACTGCAATCAATACTTTCTCTATTCACTACTGTTGATTATTCTTCTTACTACCTCCGTCCCAAAATTATTGTTCACAGACAAAAAACACACAGTTTTAGAAAAGCATCATTATTACAACTTTCTCTTTCTTGTTTTTTGCACAAAGACAGTTTTACCCTTAAACAATTAATTTCTAACTTCTTTAAATTTTGTAATAATAACATCAAATGAGGGTAATATGGTAAACTTGATCTATATTCCCTATCTATTTATGGAAGTGGACAATTATTTTGGGACGACTGAAAAAGGAAAGATGGACTATAAATATGGGACGGAGGGAGTATCTTTTATATAATAAAAGAATTACAATCATTTCGGACTACTTTTGCAAAACTCTTCTTATTGAAAAAAAAAATTAGACCAATAAGAGAGCTCGATTTTGCCACGTAGGCGAAATCGAGCAATATAATTGGTCAATAGAAAGTCAAAATTAAATTGATTTTGGTCAAACTTAATAAATTTGGTGGAGAAATTTGGTTAAGAAAAAAATGCATAAAAATATAGGTGTCAAATTTATGAAAATAAAAACTTACAAAAAAAAGGAAGTAATTAATAAAACTTTAGTGGTTGAATTTTAAATAAATTATATAGAGTTAAGTGTAAAATTACAAGTTTTCATGTTTTTTAATAACTTTAGAAAAAACACAAATAACTCATTACACTTTATACCCCTTATACTCTATAATATTAACTTTGTTTAAAATTACATGACTATTAGTATTAGTTTTTAGACTTTTATCCATTAAAATTACAAAATTTTGTAAATATGCGAATTAGTTTTAATATTGTTAGTTTTAAACTTTCATCTATTAGAATTTTTTTATATTATTTTTTTTATTTTAAATAACGACTCATGTTATTCTATATAAAAGTTTAATTTATGCGTACACGGGTTTGAATATTAAATACGGCTAAATTATTAGTAACGAGAATATAAATATCAAATGGTAAGCACGAGTTACTGTGATATAAAAATAAATATACACGATTCTACTTATAACAACGACTCATGAAATTTTTACTTAAAGTTTATATATGAATATCCATAAAAACATTTTAAAAACTTTACGAAGCATATTTTAACTTCATTAACTCTCATTATATGCTAATAAACTCGCACACTTTGTACAACATTATATCAATAGTTAAAGGCTAAAAGCTAAACAATAACATCAACATCAACCTCAGCATGTCTGTCAGTTAAAAACATTATACAAAGCTAATTATTAAAAAAAAATAAAAAATAAATAAATAAATAAAAAAAGGTTCGATAGTCATTGTTTAATTTAGAAGGTGTTTTCTTTAAATTATTTAAAAAAATGCACGCATCACAATCTTTATTTGATAACAATCGCCTCCTAATTAAAATTTTTTAAAAAAAAAGAAAAAAAGAAAAAAAAAACGTAATAGTTGGCCATTGTAAAGGAATTAAAGTATGTACATGAGAATTATTAAGCAAGAATATATAGTTTTTAATTAGGTTATTACGTTACTATACTGCGATAATGTTATTGAGTTGGTAATCACGGATGTGAGATACAATCATTCTTCTATACTTATGATTTATGTGTTAACCTCTTTTTGCTTTTGGATAAAATCCAAAAGAGACCCCAACAGAAGTTTGGCTTATGCCTTATCTAGCTGATAGTTTTTAGTAACTTTTTTTATGGTTTAACTTTTTTGTTATACACATCAACTTTTTATTAACTTTTTTATATGTTTTATTGAAAACTTCTACACTTAATATTTGTGTTTTTACTATAAACACACTAAGCTATGATAGAATTAGTTGTGAGTTCAGGGGTTTTCTACTAAGCTTCTCAGAAAAGCTTATAGCTTTTATCATAAACTCATTGTGTTATGGTAATAGAATAAGCCAATAAGCACGTTTAATAAGCATAACCAAACACCCCTTTAGTTCTAATATGAAGTTTTCTTATTTAATGTTATAACTAACTTTATTGTTATCCTCACTATAATGCAACATGTAAGTGGTTTTTGCAGTTTTATGATCCTATCACACATATCAAAGTGTAATGCAATTTGTTGTGTGTGGTTTTAAGAGGAGGATTAATTATCAACACATGATTGTCATTGAAGGATTTTCTACGCCTACTCAAGGTATTAATGTATAATTAAGTTGAGTTGCTGATTTAGATAATACATGAATGTATTTTAATGTAACAAAGATGTATTTTAGTGCCTATATAAGGAATTTTATGGTAGGAATTCTTAGCAGGTGTCTTTGAATGAGTTAATGAAACTTAGCAGGTGTTTGCTGTCATTGATAACACTATAGGTGTCTAACAAACGGTCTAAAATATGAGTGTCTTTTACCTTGATGATTTAGGCCAATTGTAAAGAAAGTTGCACTAAAGTGAAAGGTCGGTAAGGATTCAAACAATCGTAAAAGACTTGCGAATGTACTCTTTGTCTTTTTTTTTTTCATGCATTTCATTTCTTAATCGATAATAATACATAATCAAAACGAAATTTTTAAAACCCTGTGCGTGCACAGATATTATAACTAGTTATTAAGTGCACAACTGAATCACCAAATTTTAATGGAAAGTAAAATCGTTTTGACTATCTTCGTTTATTAGACATGAATAAAAAAATTGAAAAAGTTGAACGAAAATCAAAAAATCAAATCACTAAAACTATGTAATAAGCAATTTGGAATCGATCTAACAGTTTAGAAATTAATTTGATTAAGGAATTAAGTGGATTTGAAGGAATTTTAACGGCGAAGAGAGGTGAAAAAAAGATAAAGAAAAGTTGTTAGAGGTCATCGTTGATTAGCAATAATAATAAAAATAGATAAATAAATAATTAAATAATGCCAATTAGTACTTGGAAGGAAAATATGAAAATATGACACCTACCTAAAATTTCTCAAGTAAAACAATCTTTTTTCTTTTGAATTGTGATTAAAATTTGGGTGAGGATCCTCTCCCATTACTTGATTCAAGTTGGGCATTTGTGAGCAATTGGATTTGATCTAATGGCTCAAATCAAAAGAACCTCTTTTGATGATCCAATGACTCACACTTCCCCAACTTGAGTCAAGTTGGTTTTTCAAACTTGAGGCAATCCCCATCCCCTTAAAATTTGTAGTGATGTGCATGAGAAGAGGGGTCTCGTTCAAATTAATTTTATAGTAGTTGTTAGGTGCATACTATTTTAAAGCTTTAAATGCTGGAAGGGGGTGCAGAAGATGCAGCGGCACAAGGACACCAATTTGTAGGGCCTCCAAAATTCATAACTTAGATATAGACACGTACGTTAGGCACAGTCGTGACCGACCATGACCTAGCCACATCAGTTTTCTCTCTCCGACGACTTGATGATGACCAAGTTGCCACAGTCGGTGACCAAGTTAATAATAATAATAATAATGATGATGATGATGATGATGATGATGATGATAATAATAATAATAATAATAATAATAATAATAATAATAATAATAATAATAATAATAATAATAATAATAATAAAGTTGCAAAAATCGAGAATCGGTAGTCGGACGGTCGACCACCTTATAGCTGTAATCGGTCTAGGCGGGATTAATCGGTGATTAATCGGATTGGCATTACTGACAAATTTTATTTATTTCCGGCAAGTTTTGTGTATTTTCGGTGAGTTTTAGGTATTTCTGGCAAGGTATTTTCTAGAAAACAACTTGTAATAAATTTAAACAGTTACTATAAGTGATCAAAATAAGTTTACAGTGAGTTTTGGGTACTTCCGGCAAGATTTATAGGTTTCCGGCAAATTTGATCACCATTGACCACCGTTGATCGCCATTGACCACGGTTGACCTATTTGTTTGACCGAGTTACATAAATCGGCAAGGTCGATGGCCTTGTAGCACATAATCAGTGATTAATCGGCCTTGTAGACCTTTTTTGCAACACTGAATAGTAATAATAATAATAATAATAATAATAATAATAATAAGGTGTTGTAAAAATCGGTCAAAATTTCGACCGATTAGAGGATTGGGTCTTTGCTCGACCGACCGTGACCGAATCGCCACATTGGTGACCGACCGATTTTTACCTTGGTCGACCGATCCTCATGAACTTCGACTGTGCATAGCCTAATAAGCAGTAATACATAGAATTTGTTTAGAAAGGGACTGATTTAACAATTGTAGTTTTTGTGGAATAATTATTATAAAAGTCGGCCCCATTATATATTTTTATCTTTTTTGTCGCGACGAATCAAGTATGTAACTTTTCTTTTTTGAATATCTACGACATAACTCACTTAATTCATTTTTCACTTACAATTCTTAGTTTAATGTATATAGCAGTGTACCCGCACATTGTAGCGGCGGGTACTCTGAACAATACTATTCGATTATATATTTTTTGTGATAATAATTTTACACATAGCGAGAATTTTAAGAAATAATTTTATCGCATACTATCTCATAAAAATATGATAAGATATTCGTGCATCGCGATGCAATGGCTATATGAAAACGGTATTATTATAGTACCGTACTATTTTATCGTGATAAAGCTTGTAGAAGCTTTGACAATTTTTGTTTAACCTTAGTTATGGAGTACTGTATTATTTTAGTCAAAAGGTCAAAAAGCATATATTGTTTTTAGCTAGATTGGTTTGTACAATAGGTTTAGTTAATTGTATTTCTTACTAAGAGAGTATTCTAAAAAAGACATTTATCGAGGTAGTATGTGATGTACATAAATTGTTTGTATCTTTTGCTTTAAGCTTTGTATTGCTTTTTTGCATTAACTCTATGTTCTTGAGTTAGAGAACAAAACAAAAGAATATAGAAAATAAGAAAAGAAATTTAAAAGAAAGAAATGATTAGAAAGTTAGAAAAAATATAAGTTGAAGGGAAAGAATATTTGAGTTCCTTTTGGAGCTTGGGGAGGGGTTTTACCCTGGTTCGAGTCTCGCAAGTGATAAAGAAAATCTGAATTTACCTCTTAGTGTGAAGCCGTGAGTTCTAGGGGTTTCCCTTCACGGGTCTCTCATAGTGGTTCGGATCGGGGATGAAATCATTTTTTATCTAAAGGTCAGATTGGCTCCTGTTCTCAAGTTTTGTGAATTTAATGGCTCCTGTTCTCAAGTTTTGTGAATTTAAAAGGACTCACCTGTAATAGTAAAAATCGCTAAGCTAACAGCATCGGTAATAATATTATCAACCAGCTGACTTTCTTTTAAAAAGACAACTTATTCATACACCTATATACCATCCAAAATTTCACACATCGGAAACATTAGAGTAAATTATACGGATGTTCTACCGTGGTTTATTATGGATTTGGTCCCAAAGTCCAAAAGTTACATATAATATACACTTTAAAGAATGATGTACGTCGATGGTCCCTAACACTACTTGACACCACTGGTGGTAACATTATATTAGGCTATTGGCTAACCTTGTTTCGTGAAGTGAGATAGATGCGCAAGCATTGCAAGTTAGCAAAAAGAAAAATCTTGTTTATTAAGGTCAACTTTGATCAAGGATGTTGACATTTACATGGGAAGAAGACTTGGGCAATTTCATAGTTTTATGTAAATACCTTTTACATGGAGGAATCCTGAAACCAGACCCCAGAATGTTATTTCTAAAATAACAAAAACCAACTTACCCCACTTCTCAGAATGAAGTGCGGCCTCAAGCAGCGACTCTGTAGCATTTACCTGCACGGAAATGTTGTATATATACTTAAATTTAAGAGAATATTAGAAAAAACATGTGACTTGCAAGATTGTTCCAAGAGAATATTCATAAAGATTAATAGAAGATATTACCAGGTTGTTTTCTGGCGAACGCCAATAGAAACCTTGTAAAGCTGCTGGAAATATGTCACAAGCAGCTAAAGCATACACAATGAGGGCATTCATCCCCATCCATTGGAACAAAATCGTAGGTTTTTGGATATGTATCACATCAACCTGCATCAAATAAGGAAATAAGCATGGAAACATTCAAATGTTGCTCAACAAGTATACTACAATAACAAACTTACAGTGTAGTATATAGCTATCAATACAATGCCTGATGCTCCTGCAGTGATGCACATGTAACTCAATGTATATAATGGTTTGGATAAAGGAACGCCTGCAAGAAATTGTGCAGAACAAAATATTGTTAATTGAAAGTATGCACCCTTTCCCTCCAAAATTATTCAAAAAAGTTTAGTTAAATAGAAGGATTTTAAGGTTAGAAAATATACCTATGACCATTAAAACATAACCCACGACAAGCAGAGAGGAAGAACAAACTAACCATATAAAAATCCTCTGCATATGACCCTACAAGCAAGAAGAAAAGTGAATACCAAGGTAATTCAACCTTTGGATAAAAATGTACTGGGAGCGATAGGCAGCATCTTACCTTATAATGCACCATAACATGTCCATACTGCAACCCCAAGAAACACGTAACTGCGGCCATAAGTGAACTGAAAATAAATGCATATAAGCTATCTTATACTGAGTAAAGAAAAACAAATAAAAACAGAACCACGACTTATGCATAAAGAAACATCAAATGACATGCTATTGACTTTTTAGGAATTATGTAACACTAACCTTAACAGGCCTTCTGGATCAAATGGAGCAAGACACCAAGCAGGGGCATTTGGTGGTAGGGGTCCATAATCTGGAGAATTGATACTGCATTCCTATAAGCACTGGATAAGTCAGTTGCACAAAGAACCGATAACATCTGGAGTCCAAAACAGTGATGACAAGAAAGGAGGACCTCTGTTCTTTTGTATACAGGACGTTGATACAAATGATTTTCACCAAGGAGAAGCCGATCGATCAGGCCAACTGCATTGCAGGGAGGTTCAAGACTACCCCTGACTCCACATTGCACCTATCACTCAAGGATATTAGTAAGACAGTACACTTTCATAGGTTTATATGGTCTTGAAATAGTATCAATACTCACAATTTGAGTCTCGTTCCCATAGGTCGGTACTGATAAAGAATTATTATCACTCACAACTTCAAATCCCCAGTCTGGGACGTACAGACCATACAACAAAGACATGTATAATATACCTAACACAAAAACAACCATCCTGAAAAATAAGAAAATGATTAGCATATCGAGATGATAAATGTTTGTCAACATAAACCATTTTGAACAATGCAGGACTCGTGTCACATGTGTGGAATAATTTTACTCAATTGATGAAACAGAAATTGTTTTAGATGGAAAATAGGAATGCGACATACAGAAACAGAAGAAACAGATAATCTCCATTCAGTTCACATATGAAAGACAATGAAGCATCATCTACAACAGTGGCAAAGGAGGACAAAAGAACTAGATCTGGAACTTTGACAGTTTGACCTACCATTGAATGTAGTATTTCTTTCCGAATGTTAAGGCTGAATTGACTTCATTATTGTTAACACACCAGATCTCAGTTATTGAAGCCATCAGATATCCAATTGAAATCCTCTGTATAATATAAAGAAAAAGTTGTGATTTAGTGGTGGATGGAGCAGCAAGGCAATACGAAAGAGAAACATATCAATGGCATTTGCCTTTTTGCTCGACTATCCTTTTCATACCAATAATATACCGATGAGCATATTTTCCACATTCATGCCATGGTATCATTGTCATTTCCCTTTAACTCAATTATCCTTTTAACATCTTAAATGTTTACTTGCTTAAGAGCACATTCAAATCAAAACTAACTAATAATGCACCTATGAGATCCCATGAATNCAAGAAAGGAGGACCTCTGTTCTTTTGTATACAGGACGTTGATACAAATGATTTTCACCAAGGAGAAGCCGATCGATCAGGCCAACTGCATTGCAGGGAGGTTCAAGACTACCCCTGACTCCACATTGCACCTATCACTCAAGGATATTAGTAAGACAGTACACTTTCATAGGTTTATATGGTCTTGAAATAGTATCAATACTCACAATTTGAGTCTCGTTCCCATAGGTCGGTACTGATAAAGAATTATTATCACTCACAACTTCAAATCCCCAGTCTGGGACGTACAGACCATACAACAAAGACATGTATAATATACCTAACACAAAAACAACCATCCTGAAAAATAAGAAAATGATTAGCATATCGAGATGATAAATGTTTGTCAACATAAACCATTTTGAACAATGCAGGACTCGTGTCACATGTGTGGAATAATTTTACTCAATTGATGAAACAGAAATTGTTTTAGATGGAAAATAGGAATGCGACATACAGAAACAGAAGAAACAGATAATCTCCATTCAGTTCACATATGAAAGACAATGAAGCATCATCTACAACAGTGGCAAAGGAGGACAAAAGAACTAGATCTGGAACTTTGACAGTTTGACCTACCATTGAATGTAGTATTTCTTTCCGAATGTTAAGGCTGAATTGACTTCATTATTGTTAACACACCAGATCTCAGTTATTGAAGCCATCAGATATCCAATTGAAATCCTCTGTATAATATAAAGAAAAAGTTGTGATTTAGTGGTGGATGGAGCAGCAAGGCAATACGAAAGAGAAACATATCAATGGCATTTGCCTTTTTGCTCGACTATCCTTTTCATACCAATAATATACCGATGAGCATATTTTCCACATTCATGCCATGGTATCATTGTCATTTCCCTTTAACTCAATTATCCTTTTAACATCTTAAATGTTTACTTGCTTAAGAGCACATTCAAATCAAAACTAACTAATAATGCACCTATGAGATCCCATGAATTTAATTGATGCACATTTGGATGACTGTCGATATCTCTTATTCATGCTATTATACTCGGTAGAACTATAGAAGCAACTTTAGGCAAAGCTTGGACTAATTACCTGTAACACACCCATCCACCGTATCTGGTTGACATCAACACCATAAGTAAGATCGTCGCGTCCATGAAAGTATCCACCTAGAGGGACATATAGGCAATGAGCTTGGGCTTTAGATATGTATATAGCTAGATAGTAGATATTGAGTACAGTACGAGGAGCTCTTTACATTAAAAGTGTATACAACATTAACCATGTAAAAAATATATCAAAAAGCAACTCACATGACTGAACGTGCTAAGGGAGGTTTTGGGATTGCTTATCAACTCTCATTGTAGCTTTTCAATATAGCAGACAAGCAGTTTTAAGGTGGGTTACTTATCAAAACTGGTTATCTGATAATATGTGAGTGAAATAAGCAACTTTAAACTGCTTATTCGAAATATCTTGTTTAAATGGGCAATAAGCACTTTTAATAAGCAATCCCAAACACCCCTAAGTAGTTCAACGTAAACTGTGGGCTCCGTTTATTTCGAGCCCTCTAGCTTTCTACCTAGCAGGATCCAAATCAACCTCATGATTTCTCATCCCCGGAACAACCTGATACTGATGAATAAAGAGAAAGAAAATGTACCTTGGAGAATCAAACCCAAGAGAAAGAGCTTTAAGCTTCTTAGTAAAACTTTCTTGGTGGCTACAGGTTTGCTAGAAACTCTCTGCATCAAAATATTAATAACTAACAGCTTTTTGCTGGTAATTTAATTATGACATTATAAGTTACTATGATATTATTACTGGGAGCCATAATCCATGCAATACATTGACAAATACGGAGTATCATTTATAGGGTGTTTGGCATTGCTTTTCTTGAAAGTGATAATCCAATTATTACCAATTTAAATATGTCTTCCGTAATCAATTTCTAGTTTTTGGATAAGGTCAAACCGATTCTTATTATCTGATTACTTAGGGATCAAGTATCAGTTTCAAAGTAGTTGCAACAAAACTGTTTCTGATTAGTTAGTGATCATTTACATGTAAATACCTAAATGACGAGAATACGCATCAACAGTAAAACAACAATTTATTATCATATGTAATCATATAATCACTCTCAAAACGCATTGCCAAACACCCCCAACTGCCCAAGGTAAACAATGTATTAACAATAACGCCTAATTTACATACCTTAAACACAAGACTGACAGAAATACCAACACTAAACAGAAAAAACGGCATCACAAAATCAGCAAGCGTAACACCAAACCATGGAGAATGATTTATCGAAGGAAATGCTCCTCCAGCATCATCAACCAATATCATCAACTATTATAAACAAACACAACAATAAAACAATATTCAATTTCCATTCTCAAACTTCCGATAACACATTATCACCAGCGCTGTAATAAAATACACAAAGTCAATTCATCATTATTAAACAACATTTAATCATATAATATTCTACTACATTTTATTTGCCACACGTCCAACAACATTAATGTTTAATCTTATTTAGGGGTCTTATGAGCTTATATATAACTAAAATAAATAAGATCAATCAAATGTTTGATTAACTTTATATAGTTGGACTTATGAGCCGAGGCGGCTTTGATAAGGGTAAATTTTGACTTTTATGCCCTCATAATGGAATTACAATTTTAGATGTGCATACCTTTTTTTTTTTTTTTTTTTTTTTTTTTTTTTTTAGCTATATTACTAAGCTAACCCAGACGGGAGACACAAACCAAGGGCTTATGAGTTTATCATTCATAAGCCTTAAGCTGCTTATGAAATATAAGGGGTGTTTGTTTAAGCTTATTTGTGGGCTTAAGAGCTTATGTGATTTCCGCCTTATGGGCTTATATAAGCTTACTGCTATATTCTAAGCTTATGATGTCATATAATAAGCTTATATAAGCCCATAGTCACAAAACAAGCCGGGAAATTAGGACTTATGAAATATAAGCATTAATCACATAAGTTGGTCATAAGCACACAAATAAGCTTAAACAAACACCCCCTAAGCCAAAGCCCATAACAAAGCATAAGGTTAAACAAACAGCCCCTAAATAGCATGTAACAATGAACTGAATTGCTAAAATTAAGGTGTTTTTTTACGTACAGCAACAGTTAGACCACGAAAAACATCAAGAGAGACAAGTCGTTGTTTAGGAACAGCAGTTGCAGATGAGTGTTTAATGTCTTCAACGTCTGGTGACGGTGAAACAAACGGCGTTATCTCATCGGTTGTATCATGAAGAAACGGAACCCGTTCGTCCGTTAAAGTTGACGACATGTTTTCCAGTCAAAATACTTGTCCGGTTTCATTTCATCGTGTTCTTGAAAAGTAGACATATACTAATACATTGTAAAAACTTGATCCCTGGACTTTTGAAGTATGTATTTTTAGTCCTCTAATGTTAGTAGTAAAAACAATGTTATAAATAGCGTGAGGTGTGGCGTTGCGGCATTGCCCGGCCTCACGCCTTAAAAGCTATGGTGAAGCTATAGCATGTTTCAATGCGTGACTTAAATCGGCATAAAATATGAAAATATTTATAGATTTATATATTATATCATATTTTATATGTATTGAGTTTATAAAAAGTCTTATACATAAGGAATTAAGTCAAAAAAATATCCTTCAATTTTATCTTCTTCATTTCTTTCCAAAAAAAAAACTTCTTTTATCGGAGTTAAATTCAAAAAAGGTGTCATACCTCGCGTCTTTTCACACCTCATCTCACGCCACGCCTAGAACCGACGCCTTAGTTTATTGCGTAACGTGAAGGCCACGTCTTGTGCCTTAGTGCCGCCATGACGCACCTTTTAGAACCCTGAGTAAAATTCTAATGTTTACCTTTTCAATGGTGGTAATTTTTTTCAAAGACAAAACATATATATATATATATCTTATATTAATATAGGCAAGATGCTAAATTAGAACGACAGTAACAAAAGTAGTCTCTGCTGTTATTCTCCTTACGCTGAGATAGCCCTTTTTTTTATTTTTTGTCAGAAGAAAGCAAGCAACAAAAAGAATCACGGCGATATCAATTTCATCAAATCTGAAAGAAATAACTTTTCACTTCAAGAAAGAAGGAAGGAATTCCATCAATAATTGACAAATCCTAAGTTCAACAACCGTACCGAACAAACAAATACCAATAAATCGACCCCTACGACCTACTACTAAGCTAGGACCAAACATGGACAAACAAAAAAGTGAAGATTTAACATATTAAGAATTAAGATACAAACTTGACCCTGAAATCATCAATCCTACTATCACTAAGCGCAAACACCCGGTATAAGCATGTAAACGATAGAAAACGACCACAACCACGACCCTAACACATGAGACATAATCTTGCAGTAATATCAAAAACATTCAGTTTCGGCCGCACACTTTGACTGAGTGGTGGTAATTTAGTTTTAGTCTTTTTACTGTGAAATCGAATGGTGCTCGATTTTATTTTATTTTTAGAAACCACAACATTATTAAGCAACACCTCAAACTATAGAGGGAGCAAAAGGAAGCAACAAGAAGCAAAACATTGAGGGGGAGAAGACACCCATAAAGACATGTCGACATCTATCTTTGTACACCTATTTGAGATCCATAGAAGACCCCGCAAAAGACTTTAACAACCCACATGTTGGGAAAAGGCCGGAGCTCTTGAACCTCTCAAGAGCAAACAAACGAGGGTACATGTCCTTCAAACACAAACCTGAGACGTGCCAAACATCTAGCCAAAAGTGCGTCTTTTCACCATTGCCGATTTTGATTTCAAAAGACCTACCGAGACTATTAATAGCCGATGACCCAGAAACAATACTATTCCACACAGTCACCATGTAAGGATTTGATGACTTTCCTCCATAATGTGTCATGCTCGGAGAGGAACCTCCACTTCCATTTACCAATCAGCCTGAGATTTTTCACTTGAATCAACCCAACTCCCAAACCTCATGAATTGGTATTGGAGCAGACTTTATTCCACTTGACCCAAGAGATTCCTTTACAGCCTTCTTCCATACCCTAAAGAATCGACTTTGAATGCTCTCCATTTTAACCGGCTAAATTCATAATGTTATGGCTCACCATCAGGCTCAAATCAGATAAAACTTCTATTTGGCATAAATTGAAATGACCCAGGAATCAAGAAACTAAAAGTATAAAGATCTTCAACATAACATTATGTACGTAAAAGTAGACAAGTTGATAACCAAATTGGTCACTCTTTTAAGTATTATCAAAACAGTTAAATTCGTGAACATTGCTCACGTACTCCTTTAAATGAATAAAGATAAAAGTGAATTATTCTAACCATCATACATTTAAATTCTTTGCAACTTAACTTATTTTTGCACTGTAGCAATGGATGGCTAGAAAATCATTACATTACAACAACAAAAAATTGTCACATTCCTACAATTGCGACCCTAGTTAACTCAAAGAAACTTGAGGCGTCCAGATGCATCGACAAGCTGTTGCATTTTGTCAACAGCAGAAGTCAAAGTGGCATCACCCTTACAAAAGGCAAATCTGATGTAACGATTATGGTAACTCGTTACATTCTCTAAAGAATCACGGCTTTTATGAAAGAAACCACACCCAGGAACAGCCACAACTCCTGCTTGTTTTATTAACTCCTCCACAAATTCAACCTGAAAAATCCATACCAATTAAAGTTATCAGATCCCGAAACGTATAAATGTATAATAAGAAAAAGGAGCATAAGAGCATGTACATCGGTAAGTTTGCAACTCTCAGGAAGTGCTGCAAATACGAAAAAGGATCCCAATGGTTTAAACTCAAGGTTGAACCCCACCTCGCCAAGTGACTTCAATACGAAATCTCTTTTTAATTCATAATCCTAAGAAACAACGCACCAATAATCATAAATGGACCAACAAGATGATTATATAGAAAACAACAAAAACAACAATATCCAATCCCGTCTAAGATGACCAATATTGTTTGTCCATTTTAATGTTCTTACTCGTATCAAAGATTTGTAGTATCTTGAGGGACTTGATAATGCAGTCAAGGCAGCTTCCTGAAACGGTGCGGGAGCAGAATCTGTAACTTTAGTATGAATATTTTTTATGGCAAATGCAACACAAGATGGACCTACAGCCCACCCAACCCTCCAACCTGATACACAAGAGATAAGTAATTAGTAGACGTGCCATGATGAGCGGGTCATGCAATGGATCAAAACAGGTTTGGTTTGAAAGAGTTAACTTACCTGTCACACTATAAGTCTTAGATAAGGAAGATGTGATGATGGTCCTCTCTTGCATTCCTGATAATGATGCAAGGCTTATATGTGGTTCGTTGTTGTATATTATATGTTCGTAAACCTGCAGAAACATTTTTTAAATGATAAAAAAACTGAATACAATTAAGAGATCATGCAGGTTACAAATAAGCAATAATGAACATTAAAAGTTATCATACTTCATCAGTAACAGCTAAGCAGTCCTTTGTTCTGCAATATTCAGCGATAATCCCTAGCTCATCCTTGTTAAAAACTTTTCCGGTAGGGTTGTGAGGACTGTGCAATAAATGCAAATCTATAAAGAGATTTACCTACTTTTTTTCAACATTACTCAATTCTTCTCATTAAATTTCAAGTTTGTTTGACTATTGGTCAACGTCAGCAGAACCATCTAATTATAGTGAAGCAGGGAATGGTTGTGGACCAAATTCAATAGCATACTGTAATGATGTTGATGAACAACTAAAAAAGATCGAAAAGTGGCACAAGCACATCCAAAGTCAATATCATGCACCACGTTATTTTAACAGTTGAGCTGCTTGAGCATCTGACTATGGTCATTAATGTAATCACTAACCACAAATCCAAACACCTCCTTATCGTGCTACAAAATTCAGAAAATCAAAATAAAAACATGTACCTATTTAGTACTAAAGCTTTTGTGTTGGCAGTAAAAGAATCCAAAAGTTTGATCTCATCAAGTTTCCAATACGGTGGGTCAAGCGCCACATATACCTGTGAATAACCCCATTCAAGATAATGAAAATCCTTTAGTACAAAACTACAGTATTACGCATATATTGAAACAAGATTGTATCATTGTGCTAGATACTTACAGGGACTCCTCCGGCCATTAAGATACATGTTTCATACGTTTCAAAACAAGGATCAAACAGTATTACTTCATCACCAGGGTTCAGTACTGCCCAAACAAACATATAATATAACAATAAAATTTACTAGTGTATTATAAAAGGTGATGGTATCAAAAGACATACTTGCAAACATTGTAGCAGCAAAAGCTTCAGTCTGGCCACAACAAATGGCAATATCCGTTACAGGATCATAAGCTAACCCGTGCATTTGCTTCATTTTATCCGCAACTAGATCACAGATTCCCTGCACATGCCTTTAGTTACAATTTGTAACGCCATGTTAGTTCAAATTCTAATCTTGAAGATTACAGCATTGGTTAAAAGATCATTCACTCCCTAAACGTTTTACAGATTAATAAGATATGCATTTATCTATGTAGCAAAAATGGCACACTTCCGTTTTTGGTCTCATACACGTGTTTAAGTGAGTCGCAGTGATTTCAGTTTAGAGCGCATGGGGTCAACACTTATCATAAGTATCTTTCCATTTTTATTATTCGGCCGTAAAAATAACCAGATTTTAATAATTGTATAACATAAAGTTAAGTATAGTCGCATTTATCTCAGTAATCATTTCTTGTGGTATGTGATTCTTATTATTTGATTATACATATCAGCTAGGAATTATTAGAGAAAAATGAACATCCAAGCATCTCCTAGCTAGAGCTTGGTATGCGGCTTGTTATAGGCATGTTATAGCACCTATAACATGCCACAGCATACCGTGTGTTGTGTTATAGGCTCGTTATATGCTTCTCGTTATGGCCACAACGGCCTATTATGGAGTTTTTTTCTTTCTTTTATCTTAGTATATATTTTGAATGTAAAATTAAATAAAAGTTGTAGGTTACCGTTAATCTATAACATGTTATAATAAGCGAGAGTGTTTTTTTGGTCGTGTGTTATAGGAATCTTATAGGCCAAAGCTGACGTAGCAGGTGTTATAACTTGCGTACCTTCGTACCTTGTGCTCCCGCTACACTCACATTTATCAAAAAACAATTAGGCACAAAAATGCTACAGTACATACACTAAGAGTTGTGATTAGGCTATAGAATAGCAACGTACTTTCCTTCATGTTCCATTATGATACGTGAACCTTAATTCGTTCTACTATATGCTACAAACTTACAAATTCTATTCCGATATGATACTTATTGTTGATGCGTCAACACCCTTGAAATACCAAAATACCCCCAACACGTCAACAATAACTCAGTAAGGGGGTGTTTCTTTTTTCTAAATGGGGAGGATACATGTGGGTCCCACGTCTAATTTAGCCTCTATATGAGGAGGATATCCATTTTATTGACTTGTGGATATAGATGATACGGAGTATAAAGGAAATATGTGGGACTAAGCACAAAAGAAATATTACAGAGGCAAGTCGTTGTCATTTGCACTATATTAAATATCTTCTCAAATTCAAAACTGGCCACAGAAATCAATATTATAGTTCCAAGAAATGAAATGCAATCGACCTGTATTGGTTAAAATCAGAAGTGATGGCAGTGACCGCAGCGGCCTTGATATGTTCGGGTGCGGGAAAATCAGGGAAGCCTTCAGCAAGGTTAACGGCGTTAGTACGTTGAGCTAGATATGATAATTGCTGTATTGGTGATGGTTTTAGTGTCTTGGCTACAGATGATAGTTTTGATGAATCCATTTTCTATCTCGTCACTGTTTTGTTGTCCTGTTGTTGTTATAGACAAGAAGATAACATTAGTCAGTTTTGACTTTGTTTGAAAAAAAANAAAAAAGACACTTTATAGTACTATTTGGTGTCACTGATCAAATTGGTTTGAAACTAGGGCCGGCATCCATGGGCAATTGGCACGGGTATCTCTAACCTGTCACTTATACTTATGATTTTTTTCTTGCTTGTCACCCATATGTGGGTACAAAATTTTGCCCATGCCCATGCCCATGCCCGAGAGTGAACCCATGGGTTTGTGAAACGTAACATTTACACACTTGCTTCCGAATGTTCTGAAAATAAAACTTGATTAGAAGGTGCTTAAGTTATGACATATCGATAAAAATGCACAAAATTAGTCAACTATCAGCTAATTATATATTACTAACTACATTAATTAACTACATTAATACATACAAAAAGAAAAAGGGTTTTGCTAAACACTGCCCACTGGGCAATGCTTAAGGTGCATTAATTAATCTGTTTTTTTTCATATTTAAAGTAATTATGCATTTAATGCACAATAAATGAACATAAAAATTAACTTAAATATATCTCATTTTTATTTAACAAAGTCCAAGTTTTCTTTTATATTTATACTAAACATTGCCTAGTGGGCATTGTTTAGCAAAATACTACTTTTGTAACTCATGAATTCTTGCCCAAGTGTAATATATTAATAGTATTTAGGGGGTGGCAGTCATACCTTACCATACTTCACCATGATTCGTCATTAACCAATCAAATCAAGCCAACACATTACATGATTCAACCATACCTCACCTTCATTTTTTAGTGGCAACCATACCTCACCTTCATTAAATGCCAAACGGATCTATTAATTAATGTCCAACGTTCGAAATAAGCATGTTTCTCTTCCTTGCCGATTCGGTAAAGATCACCGAATTGAATGCCGAAATCACCATACCGATGCACAGGCAATGCTCATACCACTCGGTATGGCTCACACCGAACTCCATACCGAAGGTGATGCCACCCCCCTTATACGATTTAATAAAGTTACTCAAGTTAGTATTTAAGGAATAAGGACATGTCATGTAAAATAGTTAATCGAAAAAGGACCTTTGATGTAACGAAATTAACGACAATTACTAACGGTGCAAAGTAAGGATTTAAGTGTATAATTACATAATTACCCTTAAGGCTTACAATGTAACACCCCCAAAATTTGGTACAGCGGAAGACTCATCAAGCTTTCGAGGTGTTACGGGGATTGGTATCCAACACAAGTCATAAAAGAACGAGATAAAGTAAACATGAGTAAAAACACATCCAAACGGGGTTTTAAAGTTTACATTCATCCCAAATTCACCAAAGTAAGGCCCAAAAGAAATAAAAAGTAGGTCCACATCACATATCAGAGTTTTTAGAAAGGTAGATCCTTAAACTGTATTGCCAAGCCAAGCCTCCAATCCAAGCATCCAAATCATTACTTAATTACCTGAGAAAACGTGCTAAAAGTCAGCTTTCGCTGGTGAGATCATAGGTTTATATTCATAATCAAATCAAGTGGACATATACGCAAAACGCTTGCTAGCTAGACTAGGCCTTACGGGTAACTTCCGCGCATCAAAGCCCTATAGGGACACCCTATATCCAACAAAAACTCATAGGGCCTATAGGTAACCAATCCACACAAATAAC